>CM077793.1:4389098-4470366 GCA_039737535.1 Lagodon rhomboides
ATCATAAAATCCGAGTAGGAAAAAGTTAGATTTTTTTTACTGTGAAAACCACATATATGTTTAACGAACCATTTTTATTACTTAGAATGCAAATTTAATTTGTTGTTTGCTTATTTTGTACATAAGTTTTTGAAATTTACAAAGTTATATGTAACTATTTTCATTTTAATGCAGACAATGCCTCAGGCTCAGGCCTCCCTCAGGTCATCTCAGCTCAATGAGGAGCTGCACTGCCTGCTCCACATTCAACAGTCTACTCATTGTTTTGAGACACAAAACAAAAAAACGACTACACTACACACTAAACACACTACACAACACACTAACTATACACTCCAAACACGCTTAATGTCACAAATCTCTCAACACTCGCTGTCTCTAACGCTGTCTCTGTCACTGTCAGTATCGCTGTCTCTCTTCACCACCGTCCCTACCCACAACTTCCCCCTGTTCCCCAGCAACCAAATCACGTGATTTGCCATATAATTTTGTGATTGGTTGATGTGGTGGCTTTTTCCACAAATAAGAAAGGGTGTATCACGTGTTTTTTTTTTTTTCGCTTGCAAGCACTTCCTGTTTGCGGACACGTTACTGAGAAAAGCCAGTTTTTACCGTTTCTTCATGCACCATATTCTTCATATCACAAGTCCGGGTTTACTCGGCCTATCAACACAATTTAAAAACTGGTATATAGTTTGAAGTCCGCACTTTCGCCACAAGTTGAAAGGAGAATCAGTGAGGCTGCATCTCGCTGCTCCCTCGGCCATGTGATTTGGACGCGCCGGCGCGTCCGTCGACACGTTGTTGTTGTTGTTTTGTTTTTTTTTCACAGGGACTCTATTAGTTTGCGGGGCCCTACGCAGCGTGCGTAGTGTGCATATTGGGTGAACCGGTACTGGTGCTTTGCAGGGGAAAAAAAAGATTGTAAAAATTACACATAATAAGGGATGATGATAACAATGAAGATAAGAGTGATAGATAATAATGGCAAAATATTTGATGATGCTGATTGCTATGATGAGAAGAATAACAATAATAAAGAATTTTAAAAAGTGTGTTTTATACACATGACACAACTTACATACTTATCTTATGAGTCTACAGATATCTTCACCTACAAGATAACCTGGCACATGACGTGGACCACTCTGACAAACTGTGGAAAATGAGATGGTTTCTCTCGTACCTCAACAAACAATTTCAGTCACTTTATGAGGTGAATGGTTTTGTGACAGTCGACGAGAGCATGGTTAAATTTAAAGGAAGACTTGGTTTCCGTCAGTACCTGCCCCTCAAACCAACTAAATGGGGTGTAAAAGTGTGGGTGATGGCCAAGAGCTGCTCTGGCTACGTCAATAATTTCCAAGTTTACACTGGGTGGGAGGGGACTCAGGAAAAGGGGCTTGCTCACCGAGTCTTAGTGGATCTAGCTAGACCCTACTATGGATCTCATCTGTGTATTTATAGAGACAACTTCTATACTGGGGTGGAGCTTTTCGAAGACATGAGGAGCAAGGGGCAGAATCGCTGTGGCACTGATTGTGCTAAGAGAAGGGGGCTGCCAAAAGACATCTTAAAACATTCTACACAACGCCGAATTTGCCCAGGCTACTATTAACCATTACAATCTTTGCAGTTTAAAATCACTCATTTCCATTTATTGTCATTTCCGTTAAAATAAGCACTCGTCAAACACATCTTGTCACATCAATGTTGCGTTTATTTCAAGTTAAAACCATAGCAGAAAAGTTATATTGCATAATGTCTCACCAGCGTTCAGCGTCTCGTCTTCTGTTTGTTTGTGTTAAAGATTGTTTGAGCCGAATTCCGGGTTTATCAACACTATGACTTCCGGGTTCACCGGAAGTGAACCCGTGTTTTGAGATAATTCATATTTGTAGACTGTTAAATGAATGTTGGCTATGCCTTCTTACAGTGTTATGTTTAAAATATATTCCTGTAATAAATAATTGGAGTGTTTTAAAAATAGGTGGAATTGTTGCAAGCATTTCTGTTTTGTTTATGTTCTTGTGAATTGGTAGGGACTGTGGTTTTCAGTCACTTCAACTCTATTGTAACAGGACCAATACTGTGTAACATTGCACAAAAGATGTTGAGTGGGAACATTTTGGAAATGATGGCTGGTAAAGGCTTTTGTAGTTTCTATTTATCGTTTAATAGTAATTATCAGATTGATTATCTTTCTTTTCTGTTGGCAGAGAGTGAAGTCAGTGTTAAATTCCATTAATAAAGGCTTTTAAACTGTTACAAACTTTTTTATGCTGACTTTTCATTTATTTGCTGTTGTGAGGGCTAAGACATACACCTTATTAGTGGATAGTTAAATGGTTATCTGTGCTTCCTGTGAATAAGATACATGCTACTAGTTATTTGCTTTTCATATGTTGAAATTGTATGATCAGTGACTTGCATAAGCAGTAATGGATTTGATATTTTTCAAGATGCAGTGGTTAGCATAATGCTGTGTGCATAATTCTGATTTTTGAAATCTAATTGCTAGTGTTTGAAATGTGGTGTTTTTAAATAGAAAGTTTATTATTTGTGTACTGTGTATATTTTAGATGCCACAGCCCAGTAAGAGGTCCGTGGCACAGAAGAAAAACTGTCCAACCAAGAGGAGAAAAGATGAGGTAAATTAGACATCCACTTCTGATATTTTACCAGATTCTAAGGTATGTCTAATGTGACAAATGTTCTGATATTTAGTTAATGTTTAAAATGCTTACATATTCTGCTTGCTGTTATTTGCTTAGGATGCTAAAAGATGAGGTGAGTTGTATACTTGATGGGTTTTATTTGGTTCTTGGAATACTGAGTGCCAGAGTAAGGAGTCTACAATTGTGAGGAAGGTACTAGTGGTTGTGTGATTGTTTGGGGGGTTGAATTTTTATAACATTGTTTAGAATAAATGTATGTTGCACTAAAAATGTTTATCTATATCTGATACCACTGTGAAACTCTATTTCTCTAGATAACAATGGTAGGTACATTGTAGTTTTGCCATGTAGCATAAATACACAACACGCTTTTTGTGCCTGATTGGAATTGAGTCTGAAAAATTGAATGCTCTGTTGAGTCTGAAAAGGGTTAAATGTTGATCCGATTTATTCCGATTTTTTGTGGTTTTTGTAGTATTTATTTTTTTTACTAATACTTAAAATAAATTATTAAGATCTATGTGTAAATATGAGATTTAGATGCAGATGTGGTACCATGACTGTTGTGTTTTTGTTGTTGCAGATGACCAGTTCTGGCAAGAGGCCTTTGGGGTCTTCAAATGAGGTTGGGCGCCCTCATTCAAAAAAAGCGCATCCAGCACTAAACGAGGTTGGGCGCCCTCATTCAAAAAAAGCGCATCCAGCACTAAACGAGGTTGGGCACCCTCATTCAAAAAAAGCGCATCCAGCACTAAACGAGGTTGGGCGCCCTCATTCAAAAAAAGCGCATCTAGCACTAAACTTTCAAAACTTGACAAACTTGACAGAATCTTATCAAACAATCCCTCAAACAACCTTGCAAACAAACTTGACAACAAACTCTCTAACAAATGTGTCTGAAGTGAATGAAGAAACTGTGATGAATGAATTTTCTTTTTTGAATAAACCCGTTGATTTCCAGGAAAGATCTGTGCTGACGGGGTCGTTTCATCAAGGCCATTCTCAGTTTGGAGATGTGCATAATAAGCAGTGTGGTGCCATTAGTCTGACTGCAGTTTTGAAGTCCAAAATCAAGAATGTGTGGAACTGGGACACTGAGGATCTGGATGACGTTTTGATAAAGGGAACTGGCCTTTACAGGTCAATGAAAGCCAGAGGTAAAATACGAGACCATGTGGAAGGAAGGGGTTACATTTCTGTTTCTGAATTGCCTAGGCATCACAGATTGTGGAATTGTGTTTTTGCAATAAGCTTTGGGGAATCTTACAGTGGTTGTATTCATATTGATGATTATGATCATGATTTACGTGATGTTGTGTAGAAGAAACACTACTTTGATAAACGTAATTAATCACAGGGATCAATTATACACTCGTAAAAGGGGCACCACCTCCGTTGTTTGATCTGTTTGAATAACCCGGAGGAAATTACTCAAATCTTGACTAAACGTTTAGTTTATAGCAGTCCTAATCAATTTAAATTGAAATATTCAATTTCATATTTCATAATTCATAATTAAGTTCAATCTCATGTCTAAAGCAGTAGGTTCTTTTCACAGTTCCATGGTTCTCCACCTTTAAATTAAACTTGCACAGACAACGACATACAATTATATAATTTTATTAACTAATAGTTCAGGGTAAATGAATGAAATGGTAATTTAGACAAACAACAACAGAAAATAGAAAATGTGACTAATGTGCGGATGGTGAAATTGCGGGTCGGTGAAAGATTTAAATATTAAGAGAGTAATTTTTACTAACGAGACCCTAACGGAATTTATTTTAAGATCAAAAGATAGAAGATCAGGAGGTAGAAATCATAACCTAAGACACCAACTCATATCTCACGTGTGTGAATTCATCTGTATGGAGATGTTCAGTCTGGGAGTCTGGGAGTCAGGACGTCCGGGCCTTGGTCTCCTCGGGTGCTCTTTGCTCGACTGCGTCTGCAGGGTCGGTCCAGTAACCCGAGGGAAGTTGCGGCTCGTCCGGTACTCAGCTGATGACAATCTTGGTCCACGGCCCAGCGGGATGTCCGCTTGAGATCGTTGGGGGTCAAAGCCGGTCTGGCTTGGCAACAATGTCTCTTTCGTTGGAAACCCTTTTCACGGTTTCTGAAGCAGTCAGTTTCTGCAACGTCTTAATAAAGATCTTCTTGGTTGAGTGGTGGTTGTCTTAAGGTTATTTGTAACAGTCAACTTGCTTGACTAAGAAAAACTGGAAGATGAACGCTGGTCTGGCGGATCTTCTCTGCATAGTTACTCAGTAGAGGATGAACTAAATTGAATTCACTTCCTCTGAGTCAGGCGGTGATACTTAACGATATATATTAAACAAAATCAAAAACAAACAGAACTTAGTTCTGCTAGAGTTTTACAAAGTAAAAATACTTAAAAGAATTGAAGAAAAATTAACACGTGGTTGTTTTCTGTGGAGATCGCTGTGTCGCAAAGTCAAAGTTAAAATAAAAGGTAAAACTTAAAAAGAAAAAGAAAAGGGAAGAGCGCTGGCAAGCGCCGGAGCGCGAGCTGAGACCTGAGCATAAAGAGTAAGAGTGGTCAGAGAGAGAGGAGAGAGCATGTCTGTGTTTTATTAGGCTCCCTGGGAGGGAGGAGTGATAGGCTACAATGTGGTCTAAGGCGTGAACCTAAGTCTTAACTAACAAAACTTAATTTAAAGAAACTATAGTTTTAATGTTTCGAGATTGTGTTTCACCTTTCCCAGAATTTCACCATGGCTTAATATGTGGATTATGCCTACGTGAAATAACATGGCAGGGACAAAATAATTTAAAGTTTAAGAAAGAGATATCGTGTTTAAAATAAAACACTTGAACATGCAATAAAATGGAGGACGAATACATATCTTTCCTGTTGAACATCAATACTTATTAACACAAACGTGTTAGGAACATTTAGTGGCAAATAATAAGTCTTTAACAAAAGTTCTCCTTGACGTCTGATCCATCCAAGTCTCACCCTGTACCAGACACAGAGCACAGAAAAGCATGTCGTCAATAATGACTTGACAATGGGGGAAGGAAAAGTAACCAGATACACCATCTCCCTGTCGAAGCAAAACATTCGTCCTTTCGTGATTTACAATTGCAGATAGGTTAATCATGACATCTTTTGAATAAATGGATCATCTTCCTGTTGGAGCTCTGAAAGTGGATTCCTGAGAGGATGGAGGGTCTCTGTCTGAAAATGGGGTACCTAGTGGTGTTAGTTCACCATCAGTTCATCATCGTAAATAACTTAAGTGTTTGTCTTGAAGGTTTTATTGCAAGACGACATCGTACTCCTTTAGCCAGATGTAGGGATCAGACAGAAAGGCGCCTGTCCTGAAAACAGTCTGCTTAGGAATGAAAGGGGTGATTAGTAATTAGACATTAGATGTTTGTGAAATCCAGATGCATGGGTTGGGGCCCCTACAGTTGCCATGCCTTATGATGTAGCAATACAAAGAGCACTGTTTGGTAATGATTCTTGCTTGCTAACCATTTGTGCTAATACATTTGCTATAGTGTTACGACCCCAGTCTATGGGAACCTGGGTCCATAACATGAAAGAGGCCCCCCCATCCTCTTCTCATCCCCAAGAATGTTAAACTACAAACGGAAAATTCTGAGCAGTCATTTTATTGTGGCTCGGACAGGAGCAATGCCAAAACAATAAACAAAACCAAGCTAAAGGTGCCCTAGGCTTACCTGTGAGTCAAACAAATGAAGCAAACAAAAGACATTCTCTTAACTAACTCCTACACTCATAAACAGGAGAAAAAGGTACAAAATAAAGTGGCTTCTCCTTCCTACGAAATCTGCTCTTGTTTCTTAGCACAACACACTATTTACAACACTGAATCACAGTCTTGCTGGACAAAGATCTGCGCAGGTCTCATTGTTGGGGATGGAAAGAGGAAGAAGAAGGGGCGGGAGCCCAACGCCAGCTGGAGCTTATAACCAGGCCCAACCAATCAGCTCCCAGGCTTCGGTCAGCTGACCCACATGCTGCAAACCTGCAGCCGGACACTGAATCACAGACAGTGAGGGGGACAAGGAGGAGGGGGAGAGAGAGACAGAGCAGTACACGAGCCACACAATAGCATTACACATAACATATAGTGAATGAAGGAACAAGATTTGCCTTTGTTGATTCTCATGCAAACAAAAGCGTTAATCAGGAAGGCCAGAGGGTAAGTAGTGTTGCATACTTCAGCTCAGTGCAGTCTTTGCTTGGCTTTGTTTATGATTTTGCAGGATCTTTTGGCGTTAATACACCACAGTTTGAGGTAACAGGAGTGAAAGCAATGATAACCAATGCAGATGCTGTGTTGCCATCACAAATGGGTGAAACATCCTACAACCGGACGGTGAGTGCAACAAACTCTGTAAACAGCCAAGCACTTTACAGTGATGTGGTGAAAGGTGAGCATAAAGTTTATGACCAACAGTCAATTTGTGAGGGAAATAAGTCGGCCATGTTTGCAGGTAATTTTTGCACTAACACAGAAAACTTTCAGATAAAATCAAACAGAAATGCGAGAAAACAAGCAAGGGACTATATTTCTACAGCAACGGTATCTACAAACATGAAGAGAAAACAAGACCAAAGATGTGTAAAGAAAACATTGTTCAAACAGATATTACAACACACATCATTGTTGATGCAGAAACTGACCAAGAGTTCTTTGAATCACAGTGTGATATGATGGAAACAGAAGATATCATCATAAGTGATGTAACAGTTCCCAAACAAGCCTTTAAACCTTTAAGTCATCAGGACCAGGATGCTTTGTGCAGAAAATTAGGACTCTCAAATGAAAATGTTGAAAGTTTAACAGCAACAGCCAATGTTAATGATGTAGGCTGTCCTTGTAAGATAATAGGTATAAAGCCCGATGGAAACTGTTTTTACCGTAGCCTTGCCTGGAGCATATGTCACAATCAGGAGAAGCATTTGAAAATTCGACGGGCTGTCGTGCAACACCTCCAGAAGAACAGTGTCAAATTTGAGACATATTTGCGGGATGAATATGCATCTGTACAGGACTATGTGACTCAATCGAGAGTGTACTACAGTGGGTCATGGATAAAGGAGATTGACATTTTTGCTGCTGCTGATTTATTGCAAACAACCATCATTACTTTTAATGATGAGAGATGGAATCTGCACAGACCTACTGTATGCACACAGTCAGACATTGAGAATTGTATTTATCTGAATCATGCTGGAAACCACTATGAGGTTGTAACCTGCGTCAAACACATAAATGCAGGAAGTCCTTGTGCAGGAACATGCCAGCCAATCGAGACTGATGACCGCTTGAAGTCACAACGCAAAAGAACGTTGAAAGATGAATCAGTAATTGTGAAGATAAAGAAAGAATGTGACATTTTGAAAAAAGTGCCCAGTGATGTTAAACCGCAATTTTCTAAACCACAGTGTGATTTAGTGGCAACAGATGATGTCTTTATTAGTGATGTAAGAGTTCCCCAACAGGCCTTTAAAGCTCTTATTTGTCAAGATCAGGAGGTTCTCTGCAAACTTTTACAACTTTCAAATGAAAATGTCAATGAAGGCCCGATTGCAACAACCAATGTTAATGACATGGGGTCTCCTTGTAAGATAATTAGTATAAAGGCAGATGGAAACTGTTTTTATCGTAGTCTTGCCTGGAGCATATGTCACAATCAGGAGAAGCATTTGAAAATTCGGCTGTCGTGCAACACCTCCAGAAGAACAGTGTCAAATTTGAGACATATGCGGGATGAGTATGCATCTGTACAGGACTATGTGACTCAATCGAGAGTGTACTACAGTGGGTCATGGATAAAAGAGACATTTTTGCTGCTGCTGATTTATTGCAAACAACAATCATTACTTTTAATGATGGGAGATGGAATATGAACAGACCTACTGTAGATCCACAGTCATGCATCGACAATTACATTTATCTGAATCACACTGGAGTACACTATGAGGTTGTAATATGTGTCAAACAGAAAGTTGTGGGACATCCTTGTGCAGGAACATGCCAGCTAATCAAGACTGATGACAACTTGAGGTCACTGCGGAAAAGGAAGTTAAAATCTGAATCAGAAAATGTGAAGGCAAAAAAAGAGCGGCAGAAATATCATGATAATGTTGGTTATAAAGACCAAAAGCTTGCACATGATCGAAATAGATATATCACTGATTCTAAATATCAGAAATTGAAGTGTGACTACTCTAAAATGTCATATAAAGAAAATACTTCTTTCCAATCCAAGGTTCGACAGTATTCTAAAACAAAATACAAGATAAACGAGACCTTTCAGAATCGTGTTCGTGCTTCCTCTGCAGTAAAATACAAGACAAACGAGACTTTTCAGAATCGTGTTCGTGCTTTCTCTGCAGTAAAATACAAGACAAACGAGACCTTTCAGAATCATGTTCGTGTTTTCTCTGCAGTAAAATACAAGACAAACGAGACCTTTCAGAATCATGTTCGTGCTTTCTCTGCTGTAAAATACAAGACAAACGAGACCTTTCAGAATCATGTTCGTGCTTTCTCTGTAGTGAAATACAAGACAAACAAGATCTTTCAGAATCGTGTTCGTGAATACAGTCATATGAAATACAGAAGGAACATTGTGTTACAAATTGAAAATAACAAGGTAACAAGAAGAAATACAGAAACAAGGAAAACATCCGTGCTATTAAAATAAAACAAGGCTGTGAGAGGTATGCAAACTTGCAAAATAAACAGAAAGAGACAGACTTTGCCATTGGTCGTTTCCGTCAGGAGGTCAGCCGTGGTCCTGAATATGTATGCTCTGTTTGTCATCGCTTACTCTTCAAGAAGCAGGTGGTCGAGTGTAAAAGACATTCCTATGAACGCAAAGGAGCAGAGGTTGCTGTGCTGGCTAATAGGTGCATTGCAATATTTACATGCCTGTGATGTCGAATGTGAGCAAGGATGTCGTTTATCTGATTGTCCATCAAGCAAACTATGGATTTGCCATACATGTCACCGGAATACTTGGAGGAAAACTGCCTGAGGAAAGTGTTGCCAACAACATGCATCTGTACGAAATTCCTGCTGAGCTTAAATGTGTCAACTCTTTGGAACAACATCTCATTGCACGTCACATTCCTTTTATGAAGCTGTTGTGTTTGCCTCTGGGCCGCCAGAGAGCTTGCCATGGTCCATGTGTCTCTGTTCCAATTAACAACAGGGATGTGACAAATATCCTTCCTAGGAACGAATGCGATGACAAGATGATAAGAGTGAAACTCAAACGTAAGTTGACATACAAAGGTCATTATGAGTACATGTTTGTCCGCACCGATTGTGTAAGAAATGCACTACGATATTTGCTGGCAAACAACAAGTGGTACGATGATGTGACTTTGAACGATGAATGGATTAACAGTCTGGATGGAACCGATCAGCTTGACACAGAGGAAAAGGGCAGAGAAGAGCCAGTTGACAATAGCGATGATGAAAATACCCGTGAAGAGCAAGCAGAGGAAGATTTGACATATATTAAAGACCAGGGTGGGCTCTTGTCAGATACATCTTTACAACCTGTTGATCTGGGTACAGAGATCATTGATCAAAATTTCCAGGACATACTGAACATGGCACCAGGTGAAGGAAACAGTCCAGTTAGGCTGCTGTGTGATAAGACCAACGAGGCCAAATGTTTCCCAGTTCTATTCCCCTTGGGTGGACCTACATCCCATGATGAAAGAGAGTCCAGAATTACTTTGTCATGATATCTGAACACACGGATTATGAATGTCGATGGACGTTTTGCACGCAACACAGACCACATCTTTTACGCACAATGCATTTCAGAGGTGTATCAGGTGGTATCCAGTGTATCGATGGCATTGCGCAAAGGTGGTGGAAACCCCTCTCTGAAAGAAGCATCACCACAGATGTTGTTGGATTCGGATTCGATCAGTAAAATCTTGCGCAAAAATGAAGGTTACAAGTTCTTACGAGGAATTCGTGGCACACCTCCATACTGGATGTCGGTGCAGAAAGATTTGTTTGCGATGATACGTCAGCTTTCAATTCCTACTTTCTTTGCAAGTTTCAGTAGTGCTGATCTGCGATGGCCTGAAATGCTCAGCTCTATTCTAAGAGTAGAAGGAAAACAAACACCTGTTGAAGATCTTGATTGGTCCGACAAATGTGGACTAATACGCCGAAACCCTGTCACAGCAGCAAGAATGTTTGACCACCGATGGCATTGTTTCCTTCGTGATGGAACCCTGTCGCCGGCTCAATCCATGGGGAAAATCAAGGACTACTTTTACTGCGTTGAATTCCAACAGCGTGGCTCTCCTCATGTCCACTGTCTTTTTTGGGTTGAAAATTCTCCAAGGATTGATAGAGAGAGTGATGCCGAAATAGTACGTTTCATAGACAGATACATTAGCTGTGAGATCCCACCAGACAGTGACCCAGAGCCTCAGGAGATTGTAAACAGCGTACAAATACACAGCAAAAAACACTCCAAGACTTGCTGCAAGAAAAACACTGGGCCTCATTCATGAAACGTTAGTAAATTTGTGCGTAGATTTGCACATAAAAGCCTACGCTACTAAAAACCTACTCCGGATTCATGAACGCCGCGGGAAACTCAGATCTGATCATAAACACGTGTGTATGATCATGAATGCCAATCCATCGTAAAGTGACAGCGCCCTCCCGGTAATCAGCTATTAGCATAAAACCCCGCCCATGAATTGCCAATGACCACCATATAAGGAGGTGTAGAGGCATCCTGTCGTCCTGTCAGTCATGGCGCAAAGAAAGAAAGAAAGAAAGAGAAAGAAAAAAAGAATTATTCCGAAGCGGAGATTGAAATCATTTTGGGAGAAGTGGAGTAACCCCTATCCCCTATGGATATAGAAGGACGAGTCCATATATAACACACACATGTAATTATGCAGGCTATATTCTTACCAATGAGCCAGCCGTCTCTCACAGCTCCATCCTCCAAACGCGTGCCAACTGCGCAATTACGCAGGATAAATGCGTCATGCGTCCCACCAGGCCACCGTGCCACAACGTTTAACAACACACACTTTGCGTCACAGATCAGTTGCACATTCACGGAATGAAAGTTTTTCCGGTTTATGTAAGCAAATGCATCACTGGATAGAGCCTTGATGGGTACGTGTGTGCAGTCTATGGCACCGATGTCACCTGGCATGTTTGCGATCGCACTGAATCCCTGCATTACTTCTACCTGCTGTTGTGCGCCATAGAGACATTTAATATACTCTGGCATTACTTTAATAATACCGTTAAGAACTGCAGGCAGGATGCGGCTCATAGACGATTGCGAAATGCCTATTTTTTCATTATCATCATTCAACATGTAGAAAAGAACGCGTCATCTATTGAGTCGATTTACATAGATAATTCACAATTATGAGCTTAATCTGAATCTTAATCCTACCAATTGCCAACTAATTTAACTAAATGTGTTATATTTTTAATCGTTTGTCATGTTTATATCACGTGTTTCAAAGGCATCTGTGTATTGTGTACATAACAGAGCGCAATATGAATTAAAATTGTAATTTCCAATAGTGAGAAGCATTATTTATATGCGTTCTTAAATTTATACAAGCACTACATGTGGTCAGCAGCATGTGTAGATTTTGTTAGTAGCTACGAAAAGATCGGAGCTACTAAAATATTGATGAATGTGGAGATGCACATAAATTTCCGTCTGCGAACGGTTTACACACAAATTCGTTCTGCTCACGTTTCATGAATGAGGCCCACTGTGTGCAGGTTCAATTTCCCATGACCACCATCAAGTCGTACATTCATCACAGGAGGCGGGAACTCTGAGGACTTGAACGGCAATGATGAAAATACGAGCGCCAGTGAAATCGTAAAGAAAGTGAAGTCTGTACTGACAGCACCCGATATGAATTTCGAAACAACTGATGCACAGTTGGGGATAGATCAAGGCTTGTTTGAAAGGGCATACGACATATGTTCCACAAAGAATACCATTGTCCTGAAACTAAATCTTGCAGACATTTGGGTAAACCAGTACAACAAAGACTTACTCCGTGCTTGGCAAGGCAATATGGATATCCAATATGTTACAGATTCATATTCTGTTGTTGTGTGTATATACTGTCGTACATCACAAAGGCAGAGCAAGAAATGGGTTTGCTCTTACAACGTACACAGAATGAGGCCATGAATGGCAACCTGGATGCAAAGGCGGCGTTCAAGCAACTTGGAAGCGTGTACCTACACAACAGGGAAGTTTCAGCTCAAGAGGCAGTGTATCGCTTAATAAATATGCACTTGAAAGAATGCTCTCGAAACGTACAGTTCATTCCCATCGGCAACAATCCTGTTAGGATGAGTTTACCTTTGCATGTGCTCAAAGCTAAAGCTCAGCGCCAACAGTGTGAAGATGACAGCAGCATTTGGATGACCAACATAGTTGAGAGATATAAGAACAGACCTGAGTCAGTAGAATTTGAAGATATGTGCCTGGCCGGTTTTTGTTCTGAATACAGAGTTCTTTTAATGTCGCAGGTTTCGGCAGAAAAGGCTTCACGTGAGATAATACAGCTCAAGAACAACTGCGGCTTTGTGAAACAAAGAACTCGAACGCAATCTGCTGTCGTGAGGTATCCCAGATTTTCTCCCACAAGAGACCCAGATAAGTACTTCCACTCGTTGCTTCAACTGTTCTTGCCTCACTACGAAGAATATCATCTCAAACCTTCCCAGTTTGATTCATACGAACATTTCTACACGAATGGTGCGATTAAATGTGGAGGTGATGTTCAACGAGTGCAGTTGATTGTGGATAACAACAGAGCTCTCTTTGAAAAAGAGAGCGATGAGATTGACAGAGCTAAGCAGTTGCTGGAAGACAACATTGATTTAGAAGATGCATGGGCTCAGTTATGTCCTGAAACAGAAAGAGAACGTCTTCATTGTTTGGATCTGAAAGACCGTCTTTTTGCTTACATTCATGGAAGACTATGTCAAATCAAACAGGTGATTATTCGCAGTTTGCAAATGTTTCTGTGATCTGTGTGGGTGACTTTTATCAGTTGAGACCCGTGAAAGGCACACCTCTTTTTGCTGACAACAAAGGAGTCAACCTGTGGGAGAACAACTTTGAAGTCGCTGAGTTAACTAAAGTTGTTCGACAAGAAAATGTGGCATTTGCGGAGATGCTAAATCGCCTCAGAGTCCATAAAAAGAAGGAACCTCTCAGAAGCCATGATGTTCTCATACTGAAGCAGCGAGAAACTGGTGAAGACCCTATGGATATTCATTTATATGCTACAAATGCTGAGGTTGATGAATATAATGTCGAGACTGCAGGATGTCCAGATGCAATCAGCATAGAAGCTCAAGATTTTGTAAGAAATCCTAAAACTGGACGAATGGAACCGAAAGTTGGCTTTCACACAAAAGTTTTCAATTCATGCTTGCCAAGATGTGTTTCTTTGGGCATTGGAGCAAGGGTGATGTTGAAAAAGAACATAGACGTGTCTGATGGTCTTGTCAATGGAGCATGCGGCACAGTTGTGAAAATCATTGGAGGTGAAGATAGTGACATTCCTGCAGCTATCCATGTTGAGTTTGAAGATTCTAATGTTGGCAAGATTCAGAGATCAAAGTCAAATAGGGTTTCTGAACGTTAAACAGTAGTGGAAGTACAAGAGGATCAAGTGACTAATGCTGGGGGCCTGCGAAGACAACTTCCAGTGGGTTTGGCATGGTCGGTGACTGTGCACAAGTGTCAAGGTCTTACTGTTGAAAGGGCCATTGTGTCACTCAAAAGAATCTTTGCTCCAGGTCAAGCATATGTTGCCTTGTGTCACTCAAAAGAATCTTTGCTCCAGGTCAAGCATATGTTGCCTTGAGTCGTGTGAGAACTCTCAGTGGACTGATAATTGAGGACTTCAAAGAGTCTGCTATATTTTGCGATGAGAAAGTTGACTCAGCCATGGAATGTATGCCAAAATTTAGCTTTGGAAGGGCTGTTTTGTCTAATGTGAATCATGTGTGCACAATAGCACTTCATAATGTACAGAGTTTGAATGCTCACATTCAGGATATCCAAGCCCATAAAGCTCTCATGAAAACTGACTGTATTTGTTTAACAGAGACATGGCTCCATGCAGGCACCGAAGAAGAACCAGAACTTCCAGGTTACATCTTCAGTCACAATCCAAGAGGAAATTGTTATGATGATTCTGAGCCAGTCTTTGCAGGGTTGAAACAACAACAAAGAGGTGGTGTTGGCATATACCATTCAGACAAAATTGATGTGCAGGTGTCAATTCCAGGGAGATGCAATTTGGAATGCTTATATTTTGAGATACCTCATGAGATACCTCATGTCAATATGATTGCTGCTGTTTTATACAGGCCTAACTCTTATAAGATTGATGTGTTTCGACAACAGTTATTGCAGGTCATCTTTGACCTTGAGATTCATCCTGGGAGGAAACTCATCATGGGAGATTTCAATGAGGATATCTTTGCGTCATCCACAATTGCAAAGCTACTGGAACAGTATGGATATAGTCAACATGTGCAAACAGCCACAACTGAAAAAGGTACGTTATTAGATCACGTGTACTTGAAACATGCCGGAGAAGTTGTTGTTGAAGTTGTGCCAACATATTTTAGTTTTCATGAAGCAATACTTATTTCACTGCTGTAATTTTTCATTTGTGTCATTGAAAGGCATAGGTGTTCTGGCTACATTATACAGTGTAGTTATTATTTCTCTACATATTCTGTCTGCTGGAGGGGTTTGGATAGGCAGATGGTGGCAAGGAGACATCAGATTTCAGTTTTGCGGTGGAATTTCATGTTTTTATGTATTTTTTTTCTCCAAAATTAGTCATCAATAACAAATAAATGAAATAAATTAATATTCTAATTATTATTTATTATCACTATTGTTCAGATTCTTGAAACAATGTTTAACAAAGTGCTGTGATGTAAACACATTATCCATTGATGTAATCTTATCATTTTGAAACCATGAATATTTCAAATAAACCAGAAGCACAAGATCAGTTTACACATTGTTGATCACATAATGATTACAGACAATGGCTGCAAATTATTTTGTACTATATATGTTGTGCTCTTTGTATTGTATATTTTGGCATGAATAAGAGGGGAAGAGTAAAATGTAACATTTCCTTTTGTAAATTTTAGTTTTTGTTTGTAATGGGATCTTGTTGAAAAAAAAAATAGAGTGCCACAGAACAATTGACTGAACAAAAGAGTCTGTTAGCCTTTGAACCCAAAGAACATACAGCTTGAAAGTCATGGATTCTGGTGTTGTTTTCATGGCTTGTCCTAGAAAGACAATAATATGTGAGTATCTATCTTATTTATTTTCTTATACTAAATATGATAACGAAAGGATGTTTTATGCATGATGATAGTAGACATATTGCTGGCTTTTACCTGTGTAACAAAAGCATATTGTGTATATTCATATCTGTTCTGAAATTTCTCTCAAGCTGTTGAATGTTTTTCCAATGTGTGACTACCTCTGGCTGAGATGCTTTGAAAACTGTGGTTTGGACAATCCAGTTGAGCACAGAGTGTGTCTGTGTGATCCACTTCATATGAAATGTACCAATGGTAAGGCATGCTAAGGCTAATGGACAGCCACCATGCAATCTAACAGACTTGTTCCAGTCACGTAGCTTGTTGAGGCTCATTTATTTGTCTAATAAATTACCTTTTTCTGTTCTTCGATGAAAAACAAAAAGTTCACCAAGCATGTCAAACTTATTCTTTAGAACACAGCTAATTGATAATGTCTTTCACTTTTGGATGAAATTGCATTGTGATAAGGGAACACAGTCCTTGCAGAGTAACATGGAAGATGTGAATCAGAGGCCCAAGATCCCTAGTTATTCATCACATCACTCAAATTGTTTAGCCGTCAGAATGTTTTTTTTTTTTTGATTGCTGGAAAGGCTCATTCAAGTAAGTGGAACTTCCTACTAGCTTTATGAAAAGTCATATGATGAATGCTATTAATGAGTGCACATGCTTTGCTCTGGTTATGTATCTTACTGAGGAGACTGTATTACTCACAGAGCCTGTTAATGTTTATCCACCCTTTTCATCAGTGGTGCAGTCAACCTCATCCATTTCCACTTAATGATCAACCATCTAAGCCCACTGTAAACTACAGCTGGCAGAAGTCTAAATGTCAGACATATTCTCGTGAGATCAGATTATGTGAACTTCTAAAAGGATTCAGTTTAAATGTATTCATACACATCTCATATTATGTAAATTACATAACACTCTTAATGAATGGTAATGCTTTCTTCAGTCTATGCAGCCTGCTAAAGGGACCAGCACCAGTCGGAGCTTGTTGCTGCTCATCTGCCTTTGTCATTGTTGATGCCTGTTTAAGCCAATATATTTCCATCTTTGGCGCAGCTGTCAGCATCGCTGTTGTAAGCACTTATCAAGAGATATGAGTATACAGTCTAAATACTATACATGCATATGGTAGGATGAGTATCACAGTATTGAATGAACATGCTTTATTCTGTCTACACAGCTTGCCAAGGGACCAGCACCAATCAGAGCTTGTTGATGCCAATCTGCCTTTGTCATGGTTGATGCCTAAGCTAATATATTTTCAGCTGTCAAAATTGTCATGGTGAGCTCTTAAGTGATGAAAGTATTACTTTTTCCTTTTTCAGGGAGGATATGGGAGGATGTGAATTTTTATACAGTGTTAATGACTGAACATGTTTTCTTCTGCCTTTCTTCAGCTAGTTGATACTCATCTGTGTTTGTCATCATTGGAGCTTGCTCAAGCTCAGCTGTCTCCACCAGTGGTCCAAAGGTCCAAGAACCCTCTATCATATCAACACTTGTTATGTGAGTGCTTGTCATTTTTAAATAGGGTACATTTTAACTGTTATTGATGCATGCTTTTTACAAACTTACCCTTATTTGTCATTTGCAGCCTGCTGAGAGATGGTGAAAGGAGTTGTCTGACAGTCAGAAACAATCTTATGGGATTATTTGACATTCTGTGAGTATCCATGTTTTTCTTCTTTTAGAAGGTGCTGTGTACATGTTATGTATGTACATTCTGGTTCATTTTTTATTTATATACACCACCACCACCACCACCACAAGACATGCTTTGTCCAGCCTGGAAAGGTTTAAAGGTGCCATAGGCAAGAATGTGGCCAAAACGGTTACTACACTCAAATTCAAAATACTGCAGCGAGTCGTATCTGCCTCCCCCTCCACCCCCTCCCCTCCAGACTCGAGGTTGCCAGTGCGGTTATCATAAATGAGTGGCTCTAAGACACAATTCTTTTCTCTCAGTAAAGACCAAGATGTATTATAATTTGTGGTAACGTTAGCTGTTGACTAGGTTAGGACATATCAGATGGAATAACATTATGCATGATATTTAACAGAACTGCCTCCCCTTTTATAACATTATATACGGTAGTTTATGGCGATATACATGCAAAGACCTAAAGAGGACTCGAATTTATCAAATGTAAGATTTCGTATTGTCCAGCCGCTGCTGTCAAACCTGCCGACAGTGGGCGGCTGGACATCAACTGGACATCAGCAGGCTGGAGACCGGATGCCCGTACCAAGACAGTGCTAATGCTGCTAGCGTTGGCTGTGCTTCTAACGTTTGTTTCTATGATCGAAATGAATAACGTTATTACTCGACAGTTCAAAGTATTCGAAATGTCCATCCCCGTCAAGCTATGATGCTAACTTAGTCGGCCAAGTGTAACTGACCTGTCTAGGAGAAGAGTCGTCAATTCGGCATCCGTTTGCAAATTCCTCTCAGCCTTCAAATGTCTCCATCGTTCAAATTCTTCTCCTATATAGTCCCTCGCTTTGCCTCTCTTTTTATCTTGTTGTTTTTGCGATTCATAACGAGCCCTTTTGGGTTTCATTGCCTCCGCCATTGCAACTCAGTCGTAACTGGCAACCTCTGGTCGCATAGCAGCTGAGACTCTATTGACTGCACTGATTTGTAGACGGCGGTGGGTGGCGCCACATGCAAAAACATGATTTCAAAACATCAACATGATTTGCGGTCTGCAAAAGATTTTTTTTAATGCGAATATTTTGGCTGTGCTGTTGTTGTTGGTGAGTTCAGTATGTTATATGAACATTATTCCAGAGTCTCTGTGACATATTAGAATGATTTTATGGCCTGTTGCTTTAGATTTCTTGCCTATTGTACCTTTAATGTAATGTAATGTAAACATGTATTGTTTTACTCTCTATGAGCAAAATGGATATTGTTTTCTAAATTTACTTTACAGTATGTTATCCCAAGTTTACCTCATGCTCAGGGGCTTCAGAGCTCTGGTGTGGATGGAGATGAAGACCATGACCATGAACACAGGCTGTCCATGTGTCCAGATCAAATTCATTTTGGATGGATCAGAGGCCAGCTTAACTGAGGGCTCTGTACTTGTCAGGGGGTCTGTTCAATCCAATGGACCTCAAACAATCACACAAGAAAAACAGATCTGTACCAGTGTCAGAATCTGTTGCGGCTCATGGATCTATGCCATCCTTGCATGGGATCTGCAGAGGCCACCCACACAAAACTGTATTAAAATTGCCAAAAGGAGACAGCCACAGACTGCGCTGAAAATGCCTGTGAAGGACATCTGCTTTCTCTTGGAGATTGTTGTAACATGTAGCAGGCTACTTAATCTAAGTGGTGCTGGATGGGTTCACATGTGATAGAAAGCTGGCACAGACGTTGAATGAGTTTTATCTGAGGTTTTACACACCCACATTTAAGGATGCCATTTTAGAGCAAAAACACTACCTGAAGGATAGTGCTCCAGCGCCCTTTGATTTGCATGCCGTAGTAGATACCTTCAGACACTCAAAGGTTAAGAAGAGCCCCGGACCAGATAACATAGGGGGTCGCCTACTCACCTCGTGTGCTGAACAACTTGGTCCAATATTTTATTACATATTTAAGCTCTCCCTGAGCCAACAGAGAGTCCCCAAAATTTGGAAAAATTTGACTATTGTGCCAGTGGCCAAAATCAGTCGCCCTAAGGTTTTACATGATCTTAGACCAATTGCCTTGACCTCATTGGTGATTAAATGTTTTGAAAAACTAATGAAAAGGGTGCTCCTTATCAAAACAGAGAATCTTTTGGACCCACAACAATTTGCTTATAGGGCCAGGCAAGGGGTTGAGGATGCTACAGCCACTCTACTTAATCTGATACTTAAGCACCTTGAAGGTAGCAACACTCGTGCCAAAATTTTATTTGTTGATTTTTCATCAGCTTTTAACATTATTCAACCACACATTTTATTTGATAAGCTATTAAGAAATTTTAATTTAGATTTCAGTTTAGTGGGTTGGATTTTGGATTTTTTAACAGACAGAACTCAGAGAGTGAGGGTGAATGGGGTACTCTCAGAAGAGATACTGTCCTCCACAGGGTCACCACAGGGTTGTATCCTGTCCCCTCTTTTATACATCCTATACACTGATGACTGTCGCAGCCAGCACACAAACAGACAGATTTTAAAATTTGCAGATGACTCAGTTATTGTCAGTCTTTTAAATGGAAAAGAATCTGACCATGGTCCTTTTTTAAACGATTTTATAGCCTGGTGTGATAGTGCTCACTTACACTTGAATGTATCAAAAACTACAGACACGGTCATTAAATGGGCAACCTGTAGAGGTAGTTGGCTCATATAAATACCTGGGAAGCATAATTGATGACAGGCTAAATTTTAATCTTAACACAGAGAATATATGTAAGAAAGGCCAACAGCGACTCTTATGCCTCCGTAAAATGGCAAAATTCAATGTGGATAAAACCATTATGAGAATATTTTATAAATCATACATCAAATCTGTTTTTATCTTTTTCTATAATATGCTGGTATGGAAATCTGAATGTAAAGGATAAAGCCTCACTCGCCAAAATAGTGAAGGTCAGTGGCAAAATCATAGGTGCCAAGCAAAGCAGCCTAACAGACCTGTACAGCAGATTTGTCCAAAAAAAGGCAGAATCTATTTTATTAGCAAATGGTCATCCTCTTCATCCTGAGTTTCAGTTGTTACCTTCAAAGTCACATTTCAGATTCCCTGCAGTTAAAACCAGTAGATATAGACATTCATTTGTTCCCAGTGCCATTTCTCTACTGAACTCAGATTTTGGAGCTCTGGGCTGACATCATGGTGTTTTTGGTGCACAATGTGAGGTATGATTTCCTGCTGTATGAAGGTACTCCATGGAGAGCAGAAAGTGTTTCCTGTTTTCATTTATTTATTTATTTTTTTTATTTGATACATAGTATTTATTATTATTATTTTATTTACATGGATATGTCATGCAGGGATGCTTATCAGCATGCCTGTATACACACTGCACTCCTTATCTGCATGTATGATTTCTTCACCCATTGGGTGCCCCCAGTGGTCTGTCATGTTGTACTTTTTGTCCTATGTTGTCTATTGATGTCTTGCTGCAAACCAAATCGCCCTTAGGGGACAATAAAAGCTTTAAGTAAGTAAGTAAGTGTGAAGGTTTGTTTTTACAATGTGTGGGCATGTTTGGTATTTTTTTCTGTCACTGTATTTTGTTTAGATGTATTCCTTATTACATTGAATTACCTTTAACATTAGATCCCCTCTTTGTTATTTATGCAGGGCATGCCAAATGATGGAAAACACATATTGCATGTATGGACAAAGTGAATACTTCAAATGCCTTTACTTTAATAAATCAGTAATTTAATGTGGACTTAAAATGCATGTATACTGCCAGAATAAAGTCTGTTAAATCTTGGCAATTATTGAATTGGACTTAAAGGTGCAGTTGGTAACTCTGAGGAGAGAGAGGACTTAGAATTAAATTTGAACAAGTACAACTTTCAGATCCCTCCCCCTCCCTCTCCGCGACGCGACGGCATGTAACCTGGACGCAACTGAAGAGGCCAGGTAAACAACATGGCACTTGAATCTGTAATAACGTAACATGAACTACATTCCACACAGATATGGTTAGAGTTTTGAGACACTGGGCTCAGATGAAGCGTACACCCCAACAGCTGCTATTACGAGCACGGGTAGAGTGACAGGGAGTGTGGACGAGGTGGATGAGGCCGGGGCCGCGGACGCCAGGGAAGAGGGTGTCATGTTGGCCTAACACCCGATGACCTCGGTGCAGATGACGTTCCTCAAGTCGAACATTTGAGATTGCAGAGGATTGCATTTGAACGTGTAAGTAGTCTCAGTAGTAATAGTCTGTTGCTAAACACAAATATCATTGTATCTAAAGTAACAGTCGTTAGCTGTTTAGCTATGGATGTTATGAGCCTCAGTAAACATAATTTTTACTAGTATATACTTTATCTTGTAATTACTAGGAGCAAATTCAATGCTTGGATGTACATCAGCCACGCCACATATTGGAGCAAACTTTGGCACGGGACCCCAGTCTCATCTTTGATGTCCTAACCCAGTCAGCCCCTGCTTCTCCTCCAACTGCACCTCCTGTCCAGCTCCAGCCCTCATGGTGCATCTGCAAGAGATGCAGGGAAATGCCCACGGTTGGGGTCCATTCCCTGGAGGGTGTAGTTGCTGTTACCCTTGTAAACTGTAAATAGTTTGAGTGTTGTGCAATAATAATAATAATAATAGTAATAAATCGCATTTATATAGCACTTTATGTGGTACTCAAAGTCGCAATACTGTACATAGATCTTTCTTTTTTTATATTGTTCAAAATTTACATTTCAAAATATTTGATTTCACTATTTATCTAATAAAGTTTCTTTCTAAAGTGATTTGTTTCTAATTGCATAAATGTAATTATTATTATACTTCCTCTGCCATTGAAGTCTATGGCAGCCCATAGAACGCCTTGGTAAAAAGTCCTGAAATTTGGCTGAAAGTTTCGGAGCACTGTACTGACCACTCACACTCATTCATGGACCTCACCGATGCTATGACTTAGCATAACCAAACTTGGAACCTAGAGTCAAGACACTGTCCCAATCACTCACACCAATTTTCAGGCCTTTGCATTGAAGGCTCTAGCGCCTCCACCAGTTCAATGTTTGGGCTGCATAACTGGCACTGTTTTACTGCTTGACCCCCTAATTGTGACATATTATCATGTTTTGAGACATGTTATTGTGTTTTGTGACATGTTATTGTGTGTTGTGACATTATCTTGTTTTGTGACAGTGTTTTGTGACATGTTATCATGTTTATTGACATGTTATTGTGTTTTGTGACATGATATTGTGTTTTGTGACGGTGTTTTTGTGACATGTTATTGTGTTTTGTGACATGTTTTCATGTCTTGTGACATGTTTTCATGTTTTGTGACATGTTATCATGTATTCTGACTGTGATTTGTGACATGTTATCGTGTTTTGTGATATGTTATTGTCTTTTGTGACATGTTGTGTTTTGTGACATGTTATTGTGTTTTGTGACATGTTATTGTGTTTTGTGACTGTGTTTTGTGACATGTTATCGTGTTTTGTGATATGTTATCGTGTTTTGGGACATGTTATTGTTTTTGGAGACATGTTATCATGTTTTGTGACATGTTATCGTGTTTTATGAGTGTGTTTTGTGACATGTTATCGTGTTTTATGAGTGTGTTTTGTGACATGTTATCATATTTTGTGACATATCGTGTTTCGAGACATGTTATTGTGTTTTGTGACATGATATTGTGTTTTGTGAAATATTATTGTGTTTTGTGACATGTTATTGTGTTTTATGAGTGTGTTTTGTGACATGTTATTGTGTTTTGTGACATGTTATGTTTTGTGACATGTTATCGGGTTTTGTGACATATTATCATGTTTTGGGACATGTTATTGTGTTTTGTGACATGTTATCGTATTTTGTGACATTATCTTGTTTTGTGACAGTGTTTTGTGACATGTTATCATGTTTATTGACATGTTATTGTGTTTTGTGACATGTTATCGTGTTTTGTTATTGTGTTTTTATGACTGTGTTTTTTGACAATTAATCCTGTTTTGTGACTTGTTAACGCGTTTTGTGGCATGTTATGATTTGAGACATGTTATTGTGTTTTATGATATGTTATCGTGTTTTACGACACGTTATTGTGTTTTGTGACATGATATTGTGTTTTGTGACATGATATTGTGTTTGTGATATGTTATTGTGTTTTGTGACATGTTATCGTGTTTTGTGACGGTGTTTTTGTGAGACGTTATCGTGTTTTGTGACATGTTATAGTGTTTTGTTATCATGTTTTGTGACATGTTATCGTGTTTTGTGACGGTGTTTTTGTGAGACGTTATCGTGTTTTGTGACATGTTATAGTGTTTTGTTATCATGTTTTGTGACATGTTATCGTGTTTTGTGATATGTTATTGTGTTTTGTGAAGGTGTTTTTGTGACATGTTATTGTGTTTTGTGACATGTTTTCATGTTTTGTGACATGTTTTCATGTTTTGTGACATGTTATCATGTTTTGTGACATGTTATCGTGTTTTCTGACTGTTTTGTGACATGTTATCGTGTTTTGTGATATGTTATTGTCTTTTGTGATATGTTGTGTTTTGTGACATGTTATTGTGTTTTGTGACATGTTATCGTGTTTTATAACATGTTGTGTTTTGTGACATGTTATCGTGTTTTATGACATGTTGTGTTTTGTGACATGTTATCATGTTATGTGACATATTATCATGTTTTGTGACTGTGTTTTGTGACATGTTATCATGCTTTGTGACATGTTATTGTGTTTTATGAGTGTGTTTTGTGACATGTTATCTTGTTTTGTGACATATTATCGTGTTTTGTGACATGTTATCATGTTTTGAGACATGTTTTGTTTTCTGACATGTTATTGTGTTTTGTGACATGTTATCCTGTTTTGTGACATGTTTTCCTGTTTTGTGATAAGTTATCATGTTTTGTGACATGTTATCGTGTTTTCTGACTGTGTTTTGTGACATGTTATTGTGTTTTGTGATATGTTATTGTCTTTTGTGACATGTTGTGTTGTGTGACATGTTATTGTGTTTTGTGACTGTGTTTTGAGACATGTTATCGTGTTTTGTGACATGTTATTGTTTTTTGAGACATGTTATCGTGTTTTGTGACATGTTATCGTGTTTTATGAGTGTGTTTTGTGACATGTTATCGTATTTTGTTACATATTATCGTGTTTTGAGACATGTTATTGTATGTTGTGACATAACCTTGTTTTGTGACTGTTTTGTGACATGTTATCATGTTTAATGACATGTTATTGTGTTTTGTGACATGTTATCGTGTTTTGTTATTGTGTTTTTATGACTGTGTTTTTTGACGATTAATCCTGTTTTGTGACTTGTTAACGTGTTTTGTGACATGTTATCATGGTTTGAGACATGTTATCGTGTTTTATGATATGTTATCGTGTTTTATGACATGTTATTGTGTTTTGTGACATGATATTGTGTTTTGTGACATGATATTGTGTTTGTGATATGTTATTGTGTTTTGTGACATGTGATCGTCTTTTATGACGGTGTTTTTGTGAGACGTTATCGTGTTTTGTGACATGTTATCATGTTTTGTGACATGTTATCCTGTTTTGTGATATGTTATTGTGTTTTGTGAGATGTTATTGTCTTTTGTGACTGTGTTTTGTGGCGGTGTTTTTGTGACATGTTATCATGTTTTGTGACATGTTATTGTGTTTTGTGACATGTTATCATGATTTGAGACATGTTATTGTGTTTTATGATATGTTATCGTGTTCTACGACATGTTATTGTGTTTTGTGACAAGTTATCGTGTTTTGTGACGGTGTTTTTGTGAGACGTTATCGTGTTTTGTGACATGTTATCGTGTTTTGTGACATGTTATTGAGTTTTGTGATATGTTGTGTTTTGTGACGGTGTTTTTGTGACATGTTTTCATGTTTTGTGACATGTTGCTAGTTTTGTGACATGTTATCGTGTTTTCTTACATGTTATTGTGTTTTGTGACGGTGTTTTTGTGACATGTTTTCATGTTTTGTGACATGTTATCATGTTTTGTGACATATTATCGTGTTTTGTGACATGTTATCGTGTTTTATGACATGTTATTGTGTTTTGTGACATGTTATCGTGTTTTATGACATGTTATCGTGTTTTGTGACATGTTATCATGTTATGTGACATATTATCATGTTTTGTGACTGTGTTTTCTGACATGTTATCATGTTTTGTGACATGTTATTGTGTTTTATGAGTGTGGTTTGTGACATGTTATCTTGTTTTGAGACATGTTATGTTTTCTGACATGTTATTGTGTTTTGTGACATTTAATTGTTTTTTGTGACATGTTGTTGTGTTTTGTGACTATTTTGTGACATGTAATCTTGTTTTGTGTCTGTTTTTGTGTGTTCTGACATGTTATCGTGTTTTGTGACATGTTATCGTGTTTTTTAATATGTTATCGTGTTTTGTGAAATGTTATTGTGCTTTGTGATATTTTATTGTGTTTTTTAGTGTTTTGTGACATGATATTGTGTTTTGTGAAATATTATTGTTTTGTGAAACATTATTGTGTTTTGTGACATGTTATTGTGTGTTGTGACATTATCTTGTTTTGTGACAGTGTTTTGTGTCATGTTGTCATGTTTAATGACATGTTATTGTGTTTTGTGACATGTTATCGTCTTTTGTTATTGTGTTTTTATGACTGTGTTTTTGACAATTAATCCTGTTTTGTGACTTGTTAACGCTTTTTGTGACATGTTGTCATGATTTGAGACATGTTATCGTGTTTTATGATATGTTATTGTGTTTTATGACATGTTATTGTGTTTTGTGACATGATATTGTGTTTTGTGACATGATTTTGTGTTTGTGATATGTTATTGTGTTTTGTGACATGTTATTGTCTTTTGTGACTGTGTTTCTGTGAGACGTCATCGTGTTTTGTGACATGTTATCATGTTTTGTGACATGTTATCATGTTTTGTGACATGTTATTGTGTTTTGTGACATATTATCATGTTTTGTGACATGTTATCATGTTTTGCGACATGTCATTATGTTTTGTGATGTTATTGTGTTTTGTGGCATGTTATTGTTTTTTGAGACATCTTATCGTGTTTTGTGACATGTGATCGTGTTTTATGAGTGTATTTTGTGACATGTTATCGTGTTTTGTGGCATGTTATTGTTTTTTGAGACATGTTATCATGTTTTGTGACATGTTATCGTGTTTTATGATATGTTATCGTGTGTTATGACATGTTATTGTGTTTTATGACATGATATTGTGTTTTTTGACATGATATTGTGTTTGTGATATGTTATTGTGTTTTGTGACATGTTATCCTCTTTTCTGATGGTGTTTTTGTGAGACGTTATCGTGTTTTGTGACGGTGTGTTTGTGAGACGTTATCGTGTTTTGTGACATGTTATCGTGTTTTGTGACATGTTATTGTGTTTTGTGATATGTTGTGTTTTGTGACGGTGTTTTTGTGACATGTTTTCATGTTTTGTGACATGTTATCATGTTTTGTGACATGTTATCGTGTTTTGTGACATGTTATCATGTTTTGTGACATGTTATCGTGTTTTGTGACATATTATCATGTTTTGTGACATGTTATCATGTTTTGCGACATGTTATTGTGTTTTGTGACATGTTATTGTATTTTGTGACATATCGTGTTTTGTGACATGTTATTGTGTCTTATGACATGTTATCGTGTTTTGTGATATCGTGTTTTGTGACATGTTATCGTGTTTTATGAGTGTGTTTTGTGACATGCTGTTGTGTGTTGTGACATTATCTTGTTTTGTGACATGTTATCCTGTTTTGTGACATGTTATCATGTTTTGTAACATGTTATCCTGTTTTGTGATATGTTATTGTGTTTTGTGCCATTTCATTGTGTTTTGTGGCATGATATTGTGTGTTGTGACATGTTATCGTGTTTTGTGACATGTTATCGTGTTTTGTGACATGTTATCGTGTTTTTTAATATGTTACCGTGTTTTGTGAAATGTCATCGTGTTTTGTGACATTTTATTGTGTTTTCTATAGTGTTTTGTGGCATGATATCGTGTTTTGTGACATGTTAAAGTGTTTTGTGACATTCTATTGTGTTTTGTGACATGATATTGTGTTTTTTGACATGATATTGTGTTTGTGATATGTTATTGTGTTTTTTGACATGTTATCCTCTTTTCTGACAGTGTTTTTGTGAGACGTTATCGTGTTTTGTGACATGTTATCGTGTTTTGTGACATGTTATCCTGTTTTGTGATATGTTATTGTGTTTTGTGATATGTTCTTGTGTTTTGTGACTGTGTTTTGTGACGATGTTTTTATGAGACGTTATCGTGTTTTTCGACATGTTATCGTGTTTTGTGACATGTTATTGTGTTTTGTGATATGTTATTGTGTTTTGTGACGGTGTTTTTGTGACATGTTTTCATGTTTTGTGACATGTTATTGTCTTTTGTGACATGTTGTTGTCTTTTGTGACATATTGTTGTATTTTGTGACATGTTATCATGTTTTGTGACATGTTATTGTGTTTTATGAGTGTGTTTTGTGACATGTTATCTTGCTTTGTGACATATTATCGTGTTTTGTGACATGTTATCGTGTTTTGAGACATGTTGTGTTTTCTGACATGTGATTGTGTTTTGTGACATTTCATTGTGTTTTGTGACACGATATTGTGTTTTGTGACATGTTGTTGTGTTTTGTCACTGTTTTGTGACATGTTATCTTGTTTCGTGACTGTTTTTGTGAGACGTTATCGTGTTTTGTGACATGTTATCGTGTTTTGAGACATGTTATGTTTTGTGACATTTCATTGTGTTTTGTGATATATTTTTGTGTGTTGTGACATGCTATCGTGTTTTGTGACATGTTATCGTGTTTTTTAATATGTTATCGTGTTTTGTGAAATGTTATTGTGCTTTGTGATATTTTTTTGTGTTTTTTATAGTGTTTTGTGACATTTTATTGTGTTTTGTGACATTTTATAGTGTTTTTTATAGTGTTTTGTGGTATGATATTGTGTTTTGTGACATGTTAACGTGTTTTGTGGCATTTTCTTGTTTTTTGTGACATGATATTGTGTTTAGTGAAATATTATTGTGTTTTGTGACATGTTATTGTGTTTTATGAGTGTGTTTTGTGACATGTCATCATGTTTTGTGACATGTTATCGTGTTTTGTGACATATTATCATGTTTTCTGACATGTTATCATATTTTGCGACATGTTATTGTGTTTTGTGACATGTTATTGTGTTTTGTGACATATTATCGTGTTTTGTGACATGTTATCGTGTTTTGTGATGTTATCGTGTTTTGTGGCATGTTATTGTTTTTTGAGACATGTTATCGTATTTTGTGACATGTTATCGTGTTTTATGAGTGTGTTTTGTGATATGTTATGGTATTTTGTGACATATTATCGTGTTTTGAGACATGTTATTGTGTGTTGTGACATTATCTTGTTTTGTGACAGTGTTTTGTGACATGTTATCATGTTTAATGACATGTTATTGTGTTTTTGTGAGACGTTATCGTGTTTTGTGACATGTTATGTTTTGTGACATGTTATCATGTTTTGTGACATGTTATCGTGTTTTGTGATATGTTATTGTGTTTTGTGACGGTGTTTTTGTGACATGTTATAGTGTTTTGTGACATGTTGTCGTGTTTTATGACATGTTATTGTGTTTTGTGACATGATATTGTGTTTTGTGACATGTTATCGTGTTGTGTGACATGTTATCGTGTTTTGTGATATGTTATCGTGTTTTATGACATGTTATTGTGTTCTGCAACTGTGTTTTGTGACATGTTGTCGTGTTTTATGACATGTTATCGTGTTTTGTGACATATTATCGTATTTTGTGACTGTGTTTTGTGACATGTTATCGTGTTTTATGACATGTTATCATGTTTTGTGACATGTTATTGTGGTTTATGAGTGGGTTTTGTGACATGTTATCGTCTTTTGTGACATGTTATTGTGTTTTATGAGTGGGTTTTGTGACACGTTATCGTGTTTTGTGATATGTTATCGTGTTTTGAGACATGTTATTGTGTTTAGTGACATAATATCTTTTTTGTGACAGTATTTTGTGACATGTTATCATGTTTTATGACATGTTACCGTGTTTTATGAGTGTGTTTTGTGACATGTTATCTTGTTTTGTGACATGTTACCGTGTTTTATGAGTGTGTTTTGTGACATGTTATCTTGTTTTATGACATGTTATTGTGTTTTGTGACATGATATTGTGTTTTGTGACATGTTATCGTGTTGTGTGACATGTTATCGTGTTTTGTGATATGTTATCGTGTTTTATGACATGTTATTGTGTTCTGCAACTGTGTTTTGTGACATGTTGTCGTGTTTTATGACATGTTATCGTGTTTTGTGACATATTATCGTATTTTGTGACTGTGTTTTGTGACATGTTATCGTGTTTTATGACATGTTATCATGTTTTGTGACATGTTATTGTGGTTTATGAGTGGGTTTTGTGACATGTTATCGTCTTTTGTGACATGTTATTGTGTTTTATGAGTGGGTTTTGTGACACGTTATCGTGTTTTGTGATATGTTATCGTGTTTTGAGACATGTTATTGTGTTTAGTGACATAATATCTTTTTTGTGACAGTATTTTGTGACATGTTATCATGTTTTATGACATGTTACCGTGTTTTATGAGTGTGTTTTGTGACATGTTATCTTGTTTTGTGACATGTTACCGTGTTTTATGAGTGTGTTTTGTGACATGTTATCTTGTTTTGTGACATATTATTGTGTTTTGTGACATGTTATCATGTTTTGAGACATGTTATCATGTTCTGTGACATGTTATTGTGTTTTGTGACATGTTATTGTGTTTTGTGACATTATCGTGTTTTGTGACATGTTACCGTGTTTTGTGAAATGTTATCGTGTTTTGTGACATTTTATTGTGTTTTCTATAGTGTTTTGTGGCATGATATTGTGTTTTGTGATATGTTAAAGTGTTTTGTGACATTCTATTGTGTTTTGTGACATGATATTGTGTTTTTTGACATGATATTGTGTTTGTGATATGTTATTGTGTTTTGTGACATGTTATCCTCTTTTCTGACAGTGCAGTGTTTTTGTGAGACATGATCGTGTTTTGTGACATGTTATCGTGTTTTGTGATATGTTATTGTGTTTTGTGACGGTGTTTTTGTGACATGTTTTCATGTTTTGTGACATGTTATCATGTTTTGTGACATGTTATTGTCTTTTGTGACATGTTGTTGTGTTTTGTGACATGTTATTGTGTTTTGTGACATGTTATCATGTTTTGTGACATGTTATTGTGTTTTATGAGTGTGTTTTGTGACATGTTATCTTGCTTTGTGACATGTTGTGTTTTCTGACATGTGATTGTGTTTTGTGACATTTCATTATGTTTTGTGACACGATATTGTGTTTTGTGACAGGTTGTTGTGTTTTGTCACTGTTTTGTGACATGTTATCTTGTTTCGTGACTGTTTTTGTGAGACGTTATCGTGTTTTGTGACATGTTATCGTGTTTTGAGACATGTTATGTATTCTGACATGTGATTGTCTTTTGTGACATTTCATTGTGTTTTGTGACATGATATTGTGTTTTGTGACACGATATTGTGTTTTGTGACATGTTGTTGTGTTTTGTCACTGTTTTGTGACATGTTATCTTGTTTCGTGACTGTTTTTGTGAGACGTTATCGTGTTTTGTGACATGTTATCGTGTTTTGAGACATGTTGTGTTTTGTGACATTTCATTGTGTTTTGTGATATATTTTTGTGTGTTGTGACATGCTATCGTGTTTTGTGACATGTTATCGTGTTTTTTAATATGTTATCGTGTTTTGTGAAATGTTATTGTGCTTTGTGATATTTTATTGTGTTTTTTATAGTGTTTTGTGACATTTTATTGTGTTTTGTGACATTTTATAGTGTTTTTTATAGTGTTTTGTGGCATGATATTGTGTTTTGTGACATGTTTACGTGTTTTGTGGCATTTTCTTGTGTTTTGTGACATGATATTGTGTTTAGTGAAATATTATTGTGTTTTGTGACATGTTATTGTGTTTTATGAGTGTGTTTTGTGACATGTCATCATGTTTTGTGACATGTTATTGTGTTTTGTGACATATTATCGTGTTTTGTGACATGTTATCGTGTTTTGTGATGTTATCGTGTTTTGTGGCATGTAATGGTTTTTTGAGACATGTTATCGTATTTTGTGACACGTTATCGTGTTTTATGAGTGTGTTTTGTGACATGTTATGGTATTTTGTGACATATTATCGTGTTTTGAGACATGTTATTGTGTGTTGTGACATTATCTTGTTTTGTGACAGTGTTTTGTGACATGTTATCATGTTTAATGACATGTTATTGTGTTTTTGTGAGACGTTATCGTGTTTTGTGATATGTTATTGTGTTTTGTGACGGTGTTTTTGTGACATGTTGTCGTGTTTTATGACATGTTATTGTGTTTTGTGACATGATATTGTGTTTTGTGACATGTTATCGTGTTGTGTGACATGTTATCGTGTTTTGTGATATGTTATCATGTTTTATGACATGTTATTGTGTTCTGCAACTGTGTTTTGTGACATGTTGTCGTGTTTTGTGACATGTTATCGTGTTTTGTGACATATTATCGTATTTTGTGACTGTGTTTTGTGACATGTTAAGGTGTTTTATGACATGTTATCATGTTTTGTGACATGTTATTGTGGTTTATGAGTGGGTTTTGTGACATGTTATCGTCTTTTGTGACATGTTATTGTGTTTTATGAGTGGGTTTTGTGACACGTTATCGTGTTTTGTGACATGTTATCGTGTTTTGAGACATGTTATTGTGTTTAGTGACATAATATCTTTTTTGTGACAGTATTTTGTGACATGTTATCATGTTTTATGACATGTTACCGTGTTTTATGAGTGTGTTTTGTGACATGTTATCTTGTTTTGTGACATGTTACCGTGTTTTATGAGTGTGTTTTGTGACATATTATTGTGTTTTGTGACATGTTATCATGTTTTGAGACATGTTATCATGTTCTGTGACATGTTATTGTGTTTTGTGACATGTTATTGTGTTTTGTGACATGTTATTGTGTTTTGTGACATTCTATTGTGTTTTGTGACATGATATTGTGTTTTTTGACATGATATTGTGTTTGTGATATGTTATTGTGTTTTGTGACATGTTATCCTCTTTTCTGACAGTGTTTTTGTGAGACGTTATCTTGTTTTGTGACATGTAATCGTGTTTTGTGATATGTTATTGTGTTTTGTGAGTGTGTTTTGTGACATGTTATCTTGTTTTGTGACATATTATTGTGTTTTGTGACATGTTATCATGTTTTGAGACATGTTATCATGTTCTGTGACATGTTATTGTGTTTTGTGACATGTTATTGTGTTTTGTGACATATTATCGTGTTTTGTGACATTTTACCGTGTTTTGTGAAATGTTATCGTGTTTTGTGACATTTTATTGTGTTTTCTATAGTGTTTTGTGGCATGATATTGTGTTTTGTGAGTGTGTTTTGTGACATGTTATCGTGTTTTGTGATATGTTATTGTGTTTTGTGAGTGTGTTTTGTGACATGTTATCTTGTTTTGTGACATATTATTGTGTTTTGTGACATGTTATCATGTTTTGAGACATGTTATCATGTTCTGTGACATGTTATTGTGTTCTGTGACATGTTATTGTGTTTTGTGACATGTTATTGTGTTTTGTGACATGTTATCGTGTTTTGTGATATGTTATTGTGTTTTGTGAGTGTGTCTTGTGGTTTATGAGTGGGTTTTGTGACATGTTATCGTCTTTTGTGACATGTTATTGTGTTTTATGAGTGGGTTTTGTGACACGTTATCGTGTTTTGTGACATGTTATCGTGTTTTGAGACATGTTATTGTGTTTAGTGACATAATATCTTTTTTGTGACAGTATTTTGTGACATGTTATCATGTTTTATGACATGTTACCGTGTTTTATGAGTGTGTTTTGTGACATGTTATCGTGTTTTGTGACATATTATCGTATTTTGTGACTGTGTTATGTGACATGTTATCGTGTTTTATGACATGTTATCATGTTTTGTGACATGTTATTGTGGTTTATGAGTGGGTTTTGTGACATGTTATCGTCTTTTGTGACATGTTATTGTGTTTTATGAGTGGGTTTTGTGACACGTTATTGTGTTTTGTGACATGTTATCGTGTTTTGAGACATGTTATTGTGTTTAGTGACATAATATCTTTTTTGTGACAGTATTTTGTGACATGTTATCATGTTTTATGACATGTTACCGTGTTTTATGAGTGTGTTTTGTGACATGTTATCTTGTTTTGTGACATGTTACCGTGTTTTATGAGTGTGTTTTGTGACATGTTATCTTGTTTTGTGACATGTTATCGTGTTTTGTGATATGTTATTGTGTTTTGTGACAGTGTTTTTGTGACATGTTATCGTGTTTTGTGACATGTTGTCGTGTTTTATGACATGTTGTGTTTTGTGACATGATATTGTGTTTTGTGACATGTTATCGTGTTGTGTGACATGTTATCGTGTTTTCTGACTGTGTTGTGTGACATGTTATCGTGTTTTATGACATGTTATGTGACATGTTATTGTGTTTTATGAGTGGGTTTTGTGACATGTTAAGGTGTTTTGTGACATGTTATTGTGTTTTATGAGTGGGTTTTGTGACACGTTATTGGTGACATTGCCTGGCAGGAGTTTTAAAAAGTAGGTTTGCAACATTTCGCAAATTTGCGAAAAAAAAAAAAGGCAGGTGGAAACGGGCACAATTCAGGGAACGCGTGGATATAAGGTTTTTGGTTTGTGAATGTGCGATAAAGTTAATGGGAGTTATAAACCAAAACGCACTTTCCTAAATTATAGCGCCACCTAGTGGTGGACATTCACGATGACCATAGATTGTGACATTTTTCGGCAAACCTAATGTGTTTGCTAAAAAAAAATTGCCTATTCATCCATGTTCAGGCAGTGAAAAATGCTTTGATTCAGGACAAAGAAAAATAAAAATAACAAAAAATAAGTCATTAAATAACAAAAAATAATAATCATAAGAAAAAAACAATAGGGACCTTGCAGGTTTCCCTGCTCAGGCCCTAATACAGTTTTTTACGATTGTTTACACACTAAAATAAAAATTTCCACACAATTTGCGAAATTCTACTCCAAGGAGCAAAACACCTCCACAGATTTGCATAACATTACACACAATGTCTGCTTCACACTTTTTGCAAAACATTACACACAGTGATTGGTAAAACTCTACACACATTTTCATACCTTAGACACAGATAAGGATTGTGAGGTTACTTCCTTGTCATTACAAAGCCCCGGATTGCCAATGACCACACTCATGAACAAATTGGATAATCACATCCACCAGGTGTGGAAGCACACATGTGCTAATTTGAAAACGCAGCACTCAGGTATTCTTGTTGCTTTTACAGTAGTTTTTCTTCAGAGTCATTGTGTATGTACTTCATGCAGTAATTTTTATTTGTCTACAGATTTTATTTGTTTCATTGATTTCATCGTTGGTTGATTACTGTAACTGATAATGGTCAGAAATACTGTAAGTATTGAAATAAATACTTGAAATATTCAGTCTGCAGCATCAGTGCTTGGTAAGTTTATAGTAGGCCTATTTGTGTACATTCTCCCTATATCTCAAATGAATCATGAAGTATGTTGTGGGTTTTTCACTATTTTTTTTTACATCTAAATTATTCCTTACATAACAGTGTCTGGCCAAAAATCTAACACATGCTATTTCCTAAAATTATTATTTTTTTACAAATGTGTTTTTTATTTATCACAGCAGCGTGAAACTGGCTGTAATAGTGTCTGATCATTGAGGACCGTGTTGGTTAATAATAGCATTTTCACAAATATGTGTATATGTTTTGACTGAAGTGTGTATGTTTTGTGTGTCATTTTGCAAACAATCTAGGAATTATGCAAATTGAGTGTGGTTTTTGGATAATTGTGATTATATTTTGAAAAAAAAGAACCCAGTTTTCAAAATTGCGTGTAAACAATTGAAAAAAACTGTAATAATCATTAGAAAAACAATAGGGACTGTAATGGCACTCCGTTAGCTCTTCTTTCTTTACTACACCACTTCTAGAGTCATATATATATATAGATATAGCTATAGATATAAACTTTATTACAGGCTCGAGACCCAATAGCAAAACATACAACATAAAGGAAAGATAATAAAACAGATATATACAAACATACTCTTATTCATGAGAGTCTTAAAGGGCACCCATACCAATGTTTCCACAGATATGATTGATATCTGACTGAGCTGCACCTGGCGCTTTTGAGCATCATTATAATACAGTTTTGTGACTCATCAAGTTGAGACATAAACTTAAACATCAGGTTCCTCAAGAGAGCCTGTAAAGTGCTTAGCCCTGAGTCACAAAAGAGCTTACTAGCACTGCTACTGTCACGACCTGCCGGCCGTGATCTGGCAGTGGTACAAATGTGTGTGGGTGAATGTAGTTTTTGCATTTCTTTTGCTCCTTTTTTTTGTATGCTTGGTGTGTTTTTGTTTTGTCTGTCTGTCTGTGTCTCTCCTGCACTAAGGGCTGCTGGTGGGCGTGGTCTATGCAACTCCAGCCTACACACCTGCAGCTCATCTCATCAATCCTACACTCCTGCACTCCGGTTCCTCATCACCCTAATCAACATCCCTATAAAAGACCAGTCTGACCTTCCAGTCCCCGCCGGATCGTCGTATCAGCTCGTATGAGACACCCCAGCTCACTTGAAGAATCCACTCGTTTGAGTAACTTGTACCTAACTCGTTTTGTCCTGTTTTTCACCTCAGACAGCCACACGCTCAGCCGGAACCCAGATCTGCCCGCCAGCACCGCCCCGACCGAGAGCTCTGGAGCCTGGATCATAATCTCGCACTCAGACTCATCTGAAGCTCCTGCAACTCTCACCACGAACTGTTGTTGTGTCAAATTAATAAATTCTCTGTTAACTACTCAATTCCTGGTCTGCGTTTGAGTTCTGGTCACCAGTCCTGACAGAACGATCCGGCCAGAATGGACTCAGCAGACCTGGAGCCTGTACGTCACGCCGTCTCCACTCAGGGAGCAATCCTGGACCAGCACAGCACCGCGCTTCAGGAGATAATGGCTGGGCTCCGTGATTTGTCAACTCGCGTGGCGAACCTCCAGGGCGCACCGCAAAACCCTCTTCCAGTGCCAGCTACAGGAGCACCAACCATCGCCAACCCCGGCAGAGAGCCTTGGGTCTCCCCACCGGAAAGGTACGATGGGAACCTGGGACAATGCAAAACGTTCCTTATGCAGTGTGGTCTTGTCTTTGATCTCCAGCCCCTTACATACGCTACGGAGAAGGCAAAAATTGCCTACCTGATCGGGTTACTGCGGGGAGCGGCGTTGGACTGGGCTTCGGTTCATTGGAGAAAGCAGGATCAGGTCACCACCACCTATGCCGCCTTCACTACCGAGATGTCCAAGGTTTTTGACCACCCGGTTCAAGGTAAAGGCGCTTCCATGAGACTATTTTCTCTTCGTCAAGGGCTTCGGAGCGTGGCTGAATATGCCATTGAGTTCCGGACTCTGGCAGCAGAGAGTGGGTGGAACGGGGCGTCTCTACAGGCTGTGTTTGTTAACGGGCTTAGTGAAATATTAAAGGATGAGCTAGTATCCCACCCTGAGCCTGAAGACTTGGACGAATTAATCTCGTTATCTATCCGGATAGACAATCGTTGCCGTGATCGGCGTAGGGAGAAGCGGCGTACTTCGGGCTGTGACGTCACACCTCGTCGGAGGGAACATTCACCAGCTCCGGTAAGATCTCGCCCTGCTTCCAGTACTCTGCCACCTGAACCCGAGACGCGAGAGGAATACCCTGGGGCCGAACCTATGCAGCTGGGCCGAAACCAGCTGAGCACCGAGGAACGGGAGCGGCGGAGAGCTAACAACGCCTGCCTCTACTGTGGAGGTCCTGGTCACTACCTCGCCACCTGTCCTAGCCGGCCGTTAAACCGGAGGGCTCGCTAGCTAGGGGAAGCATCCTAGCGAGCCGGACTAGTACACCTCTGTCTTCCCGTCCCCGAACCCAGCTACATGCCTCCATCAGTTGGAAGGACCAGACGATAGAGCTCCTAGCGCTCATTGATTCTGGAGCGGATGAGAGTTTTTTGGACACAAGGTTGGTTAGACAGCTGGGGCTGCCCACCGAACTTCTAGATGAGCCACTGGAGGCGAATACACTCGACGGGAGGCTACTGGCTCGAGTCACCACCCGCACCTGCCCCGTCCAGCTTCAGCTGTCAGGTAACCACTTTGAACACATAACCTTTTTTGTCATTAACTCTCCATTCATACCTCTGGTTTTGGGACACTCCTGGCTCACTAAACATAATCCACACATTGACTGGACAACTGCTAAAATAAATAACTGGAGCCCCGCCTGTCTTGCCAGTTGTTTGCGATCTGCTCTGCCTCCCTCTATAACCCAACAGAAACCCGAATCTGTTCCACCGGACCTGTCACTAATTCCCGCTGAGTACCATGAAATATCCGAGGTGTTTTGCAAACGACAGGCACTCTCTCTACCCCCGCACCGACCTTACGACTGCGCCATCAACCTACTACCTGGGTCTACATATCCCCGGAGCCGTCTATACAACATCTCTCGGCCAGAACGGGCAGCTATGGAGGAGTATATCCAGAACTCACTGACGGCAGGGATCATCCGTCCCTCTTCTTCACCTCTTGGAGCCGGTTTTTTCTTCGTGGGCAAAAAGGACGGAACACTCAGGCCATGCATCGACTTCAGAGGCTTAAATGACATCACGGTAAAAAACAAATATCCACTCCCACTCATGAACTCTGCGTTTGAATCTCTCCAGGGAGCGACTGTGTTTTCCAAATTAGACCTGCGCAATGCCTACCACCTGGTCCGGATCCGTGAGGGAGATGAATGGAAAACTGCCTTCAACACTCCCCTTGGACACTTTGAGTATCTGGTCATGCCCTTTGGCCTCACCAACGCCCCTGCAGTCTTCCAGTGTTTGGTGAATGATGTACTAAGAGATATGCTGGGCAGATTCGTCTTTGTCTACCTTGATGATATTCTCATTTTCTCCCCAAATCAAGCAGAGCACATCCAACATGTCCGTCAGGTCCTCCAGCGGCTGCTAGAGAACCGGCTCTTCGTCAAGGCAGAGAAGTGCGAGTTCCACGCCTCCACGGTTACATTTCTCGGTCACATCATCGCCAAGGGTCAGGTGAGGATGGACCCCGAAAGGTGAGAGCGGTTTTGGATTGGCCCAAGCCGGAGAGCAGAAAGCAGCTTCAGAGGTTCTTGGGGTTTGCAAATTTCTATAGACGTTTCATCAGAAATTACAGCCGCATTGCTGCACCCCTAACCGCTCTTACCTCCCCTGCCAGAACGTTTCACTGGTCCTCCGAAGCTGAAGACGCTTTCATGGAGCTGAAGAGACGGTTCACCTCAGCCCCAATCCTCACTCAGCCAGACCCATCCCGACAGTTTGTTGTTGAGGTGGACGCCTCAGACGTGGGAGTTGGGGCCGTCTTGTCTCAGCGGTCCCCTGAGGATAACAAGCTGCACCCCTGTGCTTTTCTGTCTCATCGCTTGTCTCCCACAGAGAGGAACTATGATGTCGGGAACCGGGAACTGCTGGCAGTAAAACTAGCCCTCGAGGAGTGGAGACACTGGCTGGAGGGCGCTGAACAGCCGTTCGTGGTTTGGACCGACCATAAAAATCTGGAATACATCCACACAGCAAAACGCCTCAACTCACGTCAAGCCAGGTGGGCTCTATTCTTCGGTCGTTTCAACTTCGCTCTCACCTACAGACCCGGATCCAGAAATGTTAAACCTGACGCACTATCTCGACTGTTTGAGAGGGAGGAAACATCTGCAGAGCCTAACACTATTGTACCCCGAGCCTGTATTATTGGAGCCGCCACCTGGGAGATTGAGAGGGAGGTAAGGACGGCTCTGCAACAACAGCCTGACCCAGGTAATGGCCCCCCGGGCCGTCTGTTTGTCCCTCTCTCTGTCCGATCATCTGTTTTACAGTGGGGCCACTCCTCCAAACTCTCATGCCACCCTGGAGTGACTCGCTCTCTGGCGTTCCTGCGCAGGCGGTTCTGGTGGCCAGACATGAGAGCGGATGTTCAGACCTTTGTTTCAGCCTGCACCGTCTGTGCTCAGAATAAAGGCTCCAACCGACCACCACCTGGTTTCCTACATCCGCTGCCCATACCACGTCGTCCATGGTCTCATCTGTCCCTGGATTTTGTCTCCGGATTGCCTCCCTCAAAAGGTATGACTGTTGTACTCACGGTAGTGGACCGTTTTAGCAAGTTTGCCCGTTACCTGCCTCTGCCTAAACTACCCACAGCTAAGGAAACAGCCGAGCTCCTGGTGTCAGTGGTGTTCACAGTACACGGCCTGCCCCTGGACATCGTATCTGACAGAGGTCCACAATTCACCTCAGCAGTGTGGAAGTCTTTCTGCCGTGCCATCGGGGCCACCGTAAGCCTGACCTCAGGATTCCATCCCCAGGCTAATGGACAAGCAGAAAGGGCAAATCAAAAACTGGAGTCCACACTGCGCTGTTTGGCATCCTCCAACCCCACTTCCTGGTCATCTCAGCTTCCATGGGTGGAGTACGCCCACAACACCCTACCCACATCAGCCACAGGTCTGTCTCCCTTTCAATGTGTGTATGGATTTCAACCTCCTCTGTTTCCCTCACAAGAACGGGAGCTGGCAGTTCCATCAGTCCAGGCATACATCCGGAGGTGTCATCGGACCTGGCACCGAGCCCGAGCCGCTCTGCTAAAAACCTCAGCCCAGAATCAACGACATGCAAACCGTCATCGCACCCCTGCCCCCACCTATTCCGTTGGAGACAAGGTATGGCTCTCAACTAAAGATCTCCCATTGAAGGCTGTCTCGAAGAAACTGTCACCGAAGTACATTGGCCCCTTTGTGATCGAGAAAATTATTACTCCCGTGACCGTTCGTCTCCAGCTGCCCCACACGCTCAAGGTCCATCCAGCCTTTCATGTTTCCCTGCTCAAACCTGTCCTTATCAGCCCTCTGCTCCCTCCTCCCCCGGCCCCTCCACCCACCCGGCTCATTGATGGCCAGCCAGCGTTCACTGTGCGCCGGATATTGGACTCCCGCCGCCGGGGCCGTGGCCTGCAGTACCTCATCGACTGGGAGGGTTATGGACCTGAAGAGCGGAGCTGGGTCCCCAGGCGGCAGGTTTTGGATGCTGTTCTTGTCCGGGCCTTCCACCGTACTCACCCTGAGAAACCTGGAGGACCGCCTGGGGGCGCTCGTCGGGGAGGGGGTACTGTCACGACCTGCCGGCCGTGATCTGGCAGTGGTACGAATGTGTGTGGGTGAATGTAGTTTTTGCATTTCTTTTGCTCCTTTTTGTTGTATGCTTGGTGTGTTTTTGTTTTGTCTGTCTGTCTGTGTCTCTCCTGCACTAAGGGCTGCTGGTGGGCGTGGTCTATGCAACTCCAGCCTACACACCTGCAGCTCATCTCATCAATCCTACACTCCTGCACTCCGGTTCCTCATCACCCTAATCAACATCCCTATAAAAGACCAGTCTGACCTTCCAGTCCCCGCCGGATCGTCGTATCAGCTCGTATGAGACACCCCAGCTCACTTGAAGAATCCACTCGTTTGAGTAACTTGTACCTAACTCGTTTTGTCCTGTTTTTCACCTCAGACAGCCACACGCTCAGCCGGAACCCAGATCTGCCCGCCAGCACCGCCCCGACCGAGAGCTCTGGAGCCTGGATCATAATCTCGCACTCAGACTCATCTGAAGCTCCTGCAACTCTCACCACGAACTGTTGTTGTGTCAAATTAATAAATTCTCTGTTAACTACTCAATTCCTGGTCTGCGTTTGAGTTCTGGTCACCAGTCCTGACAGCTACTCCTGGGCTTTTTCAGTAGTATCCTCAGACAGTCATTGTATGCTACCTGAAGTTTGCGCAGGGTCTCCTTTTTGTAGCTGGCCCATAATGGGGCATTATGCGTTCCTCTCTGGGCTTGGATGGAAGTGGTGGAGGAAAATGGCAACGATATTAGGCTATTGTTTGTGGCTAGCAGAGCCTTCAGGGACATTATGTGGGTGAAAACAGTTTTGTAGAGACCCCCCTCCTTCTATACAAGTGTCAATCAAGAACCCCCTCCACCTCCTCCTTCTCACCATCAGAGGTGTTTAAAAGTCGTGTGAATCTGCATCTGTTTTGTACTTCTTGCCTACATGCCTGTCTGCCAACCTGCCTGTCTGCCTGACTTCCAGTCTGCCTGACTTCCAGTCTGCCTGACTTCCAGTCTGCCTGCCTGTTTGCCTGCCTCAAGATGACCTCTCGGGAAAAATACACTGACAGCCCTACTACCATCACCACCGCCTTCCCCGGCATCTCCTCCAGGCCTTGATTCAACACCATCACTGATGCAAAGACCAACAAGCCTGGCTGTTAAACCTTTGCGTTCAGCATCACTCAGGAGGAGGGTTAGTAGTCCATTTCCAATGTGTTTCAAACTCCGTCACCTCCTAACCTCCAGCACCGTTCTTGTTCTTCTTTACCATCAACCATTCAGGAGGAGAGCAAGCCAGGGGTTGTGTCTGAGTGCACACCATCAAAGCCTGCGCCCCCAATAAGCCTATTAACACCCCCAGCGTCTCCAGAGAAATGCATCAATCAGAGAGCGAGCCAGGGGTTGTGTCTGAGTGCACACCATCAAAGCCCGTGCCCCCAATAAGCCTATTAACACCCCCAGCGTCTCCAGAGAAATGCGATGCTGACTCGGAGACCGACTCGGATGACAATTCTGCAGGGAAAGAGGACGTGACTGATGGGGTGCTCTGAGCCGTTCTTATGAACACTGTGAAATCCGTGGTGGTGTATGTGCTAGAACACGTTCTGGAGGTGTATCGCTGGGAGATATGCAACGACTGTGTGGTGAGTCATCCTAGTAAGCGCCAGCACCCGACTTACAGACTCTGGAAGGGTACACTTATTCCAGCCATCTCAAGCGCTCTTGAGAAACATTCCCTTCAAGTCTCCTCCAGCAGGATCCATGGGCTCGTGGAGGCCTTTCTGTATGATTTGAAATAAGCTACTTGCATCAGCGAGAAAATAAAAACGGTACTTGACACACTGGTGGGCGACTGCGATGCTAAACATGACATGCTAAAGCATGCCTTTGAGATATGGGAAGACAAAGTAGCTGAGAAGGATGAGGATGAGTATCAGGAAGACATTTAAATTACCCAATGGTAATGTTAAAATGAATGCTGTGCTTTTTTAATCTACTGAATACTACTGAAAACCAAAGAAAATTAAAAAAAAAAATAAGTACGAATTTTCCTCAAAGAATGCTGGCCTGTGTTGAAGAACACATGATTGATGACCGTTTAGTCTCTGTTTTGAATCAAGTTATTAAAAACAAAACAAATTGCTCTCTGCCCAGAGACTTTGAGGTTATTCAAATGGAAAAGACGTTGCGCGATCTCACTCTATACAGACACCTTGGGAGACAGTTGTAGACAGCAACTTGGTGCTAGTCGACCAATGTATACTTTCATCAACATTTAATAAAATCATCAGAGAGATGAATGCCGAGCACCTGGGTCATCTATTTACACTGTATGCTTTGTAGATGTAGTAAGTCAGCGTGTACTAAACAACATCACAACAGACGTCTTGGCAGAATTGTGGAAAATACACAATATTCTCAGAGACACCTTTGATAGTGCTGTACTGAGGAGAGCCCTGGGTACCATTCAATCTAAATCTTAGTTTTTTTTATATCTTACGTGTAGAAGTTTAAATTACTTATTTTTATAGCAAGATGTTTTTTTTCGATCTTTGTTTGATCAATGTGTTATTTTCATAGCTAATGTGTCGAATGTAACTTATTTTTTATCACAAAATGTCTTTAAGAATAAAAAATATGTGATGCCATATGAATAAAAACCCATAAAATGTTGTCCATGTCTTATGTTTTTTCATAAACTTTGGAGAGGCCGGGGGTAAACATGTCTGAGAAACGTGTGATGAATAAAGTGTATTATAATCCTTCTCACCCTGGGAGTTTTGGAGGGTTAGATAAACTGCACAGAGGATGAAACCGGTTAAAAAGTAAATATTGAAAAAGTCAAAGAATTCCTCTCAGGACAGGACATTTATACTCTCCATAAACCGGTCAGAGTACATTTTACCCAGAATAGTGTTTGTACCCCGACCTCTGGTTCAGTTTCAGGCAGACCTTTGTGATATGCATGCATTGGTGAAACACAATGGCCCTCATTTATCAATCAACGTAGAAACCAGCGCAGATCCGAGTGCAGAAATCATCTTACAACAGGGTTCACCTGTGATTCGTGAAACGTTCGTATTTCGCCGATCACAGCGTGAGAATGATTGGGGGTTAATAAAAGTGGCAGCTGAAAACAGTCATTTAAATACCACGCCCTTAAATATTCTCAGTTTAGAGGCCTCGCCCCTAGAGTTTACGACATGGAGATGCGTAATATGTCCAAGAAGAGGAACTTCTATGAGCTTGAAATTGAGACCATAACATCGCACGTACAATTAAACAAATTCGTTTAATTTGGCAGACTGAAAAGTGGCTTCAGAGGAAGTCGGAAGAATGCTGTATGGAAAGATATCACTGCTGCGGTCAACAGTGTTGCCGTCATCAATCAAAATCCAGCTGAGGTTTGAATATTTAATTTATACATCCATGACATGTATATTCATATATATGTATATGTATATATATATATATATATATATATATATATATATATATATATATATATAATCGATTATATCGCAATTTATATTTAGGCCAAGAAAAAATGGTCAGACCTCAAACTCGCCACCAAAAAGCGTGTTGCACAATACCACGCCGACTGGAGGAGGCCAGCCGGACCCCAGCCTCGCATTGACCCAGACAGAGGAGCGGGTAGGCGCGCTGATCGGGTTTGCTTCAATTTCGGGCATAAGTGGCGGAGGAGACACAGACGCACCACCTGAGTCTGAGCCGGATAATGCTAAACACTTAATAGCCTACTAATATTTTTTGTACAGGGTTCAGGTGCTGGAAATCCCTGAATGCTTGAAGAATTTTGGCTGGTTAGCCAATATTTAAATAAATAAGGGTTATTATTACGGTTGCAGTCAGAGTTTATTTCTTTATTTAAATGATGTTTCAGATCATTCGGAGCCAGGCACGAGTGGCGTTGTTCAGGCTGCGGCTGAAGAAACTGGTCTGGAGCCAGTCCCACAGAGCCAGTCAAATGCGAGCTGTGCATGCGGGCGCGTGTCCTCTGCCGCCCGTTTAGGCACACCACCACGACCCTGGATTCTGACAGCAGAGGTCTTGAAAAAACAAACCGAAATGTGTCGGTCAATGACGGAGATAAATCCCTCACTTATAGTAATAAACAACATTTTAAAAGAGAAACGAAAACCTGAAACGTGCATCAATAAAATGTTTGACTAAACGTTGTGCATTGTCTGTTTCCTTGTATCGAATAGTTGCCAAACATAAGTTTAACACTTTACATTTCAGAAGCGATGAACGAGGTCCTGTCTCCCTTGTGTAGCCTCCAGTTTGGGCTCTACTGGCCAGGCTCTCTGGGCATAGGTTCACCTGGCTGCACCGGGACATCAAATGGCACCCTGTTTTGCGCAATATTATGCAGAACCCCACAGGCTAAAATGATGTTGCAAACTTTCTCTGGTGTGTACAATAGGGTTCCCCCCGCGGATCCTAGACAGAGCCATCTGTCCTTAAGCAACTCGATGCAGCACTCCAACATGGCCCGTGTGCGTAAATGTGGATGGTTGAACCTGCGCTCCTGCTCTGTTGCAGGGTTTGCCAGAGGAGTTACCAGGTATTCCTTGAGGGGATAACCTTTGTCACCGAGCACATGAATCATTGCATGTATTGCTTGTAATTATGTCACGTCCCTCAAAATCTTTCTCAAAATGAAAGAAATTTATATTACAGCAATAAACTGTTAACCCCATTAATTGCAAACTATTTGAAACTAGTAGGCTACCTTTAATGTCAGGGATATATGGTCTAATAACAATGCTCGGACTCCACCAGATTTACTATGCTGCACCGCAAATCAACACTGACTTGAAAGCTTGTGTACACGAGCTGAGACCTGATGTGAGATTTGATCGTAGCCTCCGCTCACGTCCAAATTGACAAATGCTGAACTTTGCGTGGAAATGACTGTACGCCCAGTTTCTGTCGTACGTTCATTTGATAAATGAGGGCCAGTGATGGTTACAATTATCTCTTGACAGTTATAGATGTATTTTCAAAAAAGGCCTACGTAAGGGTTTTAAAGAGAAAATCAGCTCCCGAGGTTGTCAGGGCCTTTGAATCTGTTTTGCTAGAGAGCCAAACCCCTGAAAAGTTACAGACAGATGCCAGTAAAGAGTTTTTCAACAGAAATTTTAAGAGTCTTTCTTTCAAAATTCTTTTTATTGAGTATTCTTTAAATGCATTTCAACAGCGAATGTCAGGGCACAAGGAATTCACTACAGCACTAAAAAATTTAAATAAAATAAGTAAATCTGTAAATATCAAAGTAAAAACACTGCCAAGATCATATAGAATCAAATCATACCAAAACAATGCAGGTTGAATAAAATAACCATATAAAACAAATAAAAAATAAATAAAATAAAAAAAAGAAGGGGGGGGGGGGGGACAACAAAAAGACACAAATACAAACACACAGGGTGGGACAACAGAGACAGGAGGGGAAGGAGTGGGGGTGGGGGGTCCAGTTGTGCAAACAATCACTCGTCCTCAGAGGGCATACCTACGGTGGGTCGCTGATAGCCTGTCACTCCAACTGTAGCCCATCTAACTGCTGAACAAATTCAACAAAGCCATCCCAAGTCCCATGGAACTTCTGAAGAGCACCATTAACAGTATACCTAATCTTTTCTAATTTGAGATTACACATGATACTCCTGATGAGATGTGTGTGGGTGGGTGGGGCAGATTTTTTCCAATTCAACAAAATCAACCGCCGTGCTAGTAAGGAGGAGAAGGCCAAAACCTTCCGCTGACAGGAGGTCAAGGATATGTTTCTTGAGGTTACCCCAAAAATGGCCATAAGGGGACAGGGAATAATAATAATAATATAGTTTTTTAAAATACTTTAGAAAATAAATCAAAAAAAGAGGACCAGAATCGATCTAGTTCAGGGCAACCCCAGAACATATGGTATAAAGTCGCAGGTAGGATCTTGCATCTGTCACACAGGGGGTCAGTATCCGGGTAAATTTTTGTCAGGGCAGTCTTACAATAATGTAAACGGTGCAACACCTTGAACTGTATAAGACTGTGACGTGCACATATGGATGAGGAGTGAACATGATCCAAGGCTGCATCCCAAATGTCAACCAAAGAACAAACAAAGAAAAGAAAATCCCATTCGACGCGATCAAAAGCCTTTTCCGCATCTAGCGAAATTACAGCCTCAGCACCCGGTTGTTGGGAAGGAGTATGCAAGATATTGAGCAGACATCGTACATTACAGAATGACTGTCTCCCATGGATAAAACCAGTTTGATCATTAGAAATGATGGAGGGAAGAATCTTCTCCAAACGGAGACCTAAGGCTTTTAGCTAGGATCTTAAAATCCTGATTAAGGAGGCTTATAGGTCGAAAAGAAGAGCAGCACTGGGGATCCTTGTCCTTTTTCAAGAGGAGCGAAATGGTGGTGTGATATAAAGTCGGAGGGAGAGTTTTAGTTTGAAAGGATTCGGTATACATCGCATGCAAAAGGGGTACTAATTTATCTGAAAATTTCTTATAAAAGTCGGCCGGAAAGCTGGCCGGCCCTGCAGCCTTCCCGCTTTGCACAGAAGCAATAGATTTTTTTTTATAAATTCGGGGGTGATAGTTTCTTCAAGGAACAAAACATCCTCAGGGCTTACTTTGGGAATATTCAAGTTATTGAAAAAATCAACAAACTGGTCTGAGTTAAGCAGAGATTCAGAAGCATAAAGGCTTGTGTAAAATTTTTTGAACTCATCGTTGATGAGCTTGTGATCAGAAGTGATAGAGGCGGAGACAGTTTTTATGGAAGCAATGGTATGAGAGGCAGCTTTTTGACGAAGCTGATGGGCTAAAAGTCTCGTAGGTCTATCCCTATCTTCATACAATTTATGGCGGGACTTAAGTAGCGACTCCTCTGCGTGCTGAGTTGTTAAGAGGTCAAACTCTGTTTGTAAAGCGATCCTATCTTTAAGGAGTTCGGGAGTAGGGTTTGCTGCATATTGCTGATCTAGACGGAGAATGGAGGAAGTGAGGACAGAGATTCTACTTTTGCGTAGATCATTTAGTTTATTTACATGGGATGTATAAGAAATTATCTGTCCCTGCAAAAAAGCCTTCAAAGCTTCCCAGCGGATAGATGAAGAGGTATCAGCCGCAGGATTAGTCAAAAGAAATGTGTCAATTTGGCTTGAGACGTAGGTGACAAACTCAGGGTTGGAGAGGAGAAGAGGATTAAAGCGCCACGACCTATTCGGGGGTCTTTCCTGCAAAGCGAGCTCAAGTTTGAGTGGTGAGTGGTCAGAAACGACAATACCTTGGTAGTCATAAGCTCTAACAGAACCCAGTAAAAAAGCATCAATAAAGAAATGATCAATCCGTGAAAATGAATTATGTACGTGAGAGAAGAAAGAGTAAGATCTGGAGTCAGGGAATTTGAAACGCCAAGGGTCCACATAATTATAGGTCTCCAGGAATGATTTAACTACCTTAGTTGATTTAGAGGCAGAGTATGGTTTATTGGAGGAACGATCACGGACAGGGTCTAGAACTAAGTTAAAATCACCACTGAGAATTAGGTGGTGTGTTTCTAAATTTGGTATAGAACTAAAAAGATTATTAAAAAAATTAACATCATCCCAGTTAGGGGCATAGATGTTAACCAGTGCAAGGGCTGTATTATACAGGGTGCCAAAGACCATCACATAGCGACCATTAGGGTCCGAAATGACGCTGGATACCGAAAAAGGAACATCCTTATGGATGAGGATTGCAGTACCTCTGCTTTTAGAATGAAAGGTAGAGTGGAACATCTGCCCCACCCACCCCTTCCTGATCCTGAAGTGGTCTAATGTACGAAGATGTGTCTCTTGCAAAAAGGCAATGTCTGTTTCCAGGTGATGAAGATGGTCAAGTACACATTTTCTTTTGACGGGGTTGTTCAGACCTTTCACATTCCAGCTGACCAGATTCGTATGTAATTTCCTAGAGAGAGTTTTCATTGGTGTAATTACCTTTCACCGAGGTGAAGAAGCAGCGGTGACTGGACCAAAGGGGCAGGATGGGGTGGGGAGGAGGGGTGGACAGAGACACAACAACAAGAAACACATCAAAAGACAAGGGGAAAAAGGGAGAAAAAAATAGGTACAAAGAAAACCAAACACAAAAAAATACTAAACTGACGTGAATGCACTTCAACCCCCCTAATGGGGTGAAGGCAACCTACCCTGCAACACTTCGTAACTGTATGTATATGCATGCTGCGATGCCTATTTAGCAGCATCCTGGCTAGATAGAAAACAAACAGGAAAATAGCAAACTTTTATATATGACTAATGTTTTAGAAGATTAGCTAGATCTTCAAACTGGAGACAAATAACAAATCAAGACCGTTGAAGACCAAAATCAGAACTCAAAAGTAAATATATATATATACATATATAGAGGTGAGAGAAGACAGACAAAAAACAACAATAATAATAATAACGATGATAATAATAATAAACAAAGAAAAACACTTTAATAAACCAATCTAAATGGAACTGAGACACTGTGTGTCACTATAGAATTAGGTGGGGTAGCAGAACAACAAAGAATAAATAAAAGCACACTGGATGGGTATTGGACAACTACTCCCAGCATGATCCAAAAAAGTAAGGTGCATAAAACTTATACCTGCCAGTCTCAGCTGAACTTCTCTTCACACGTAATTTATCCTCTTTTCCCCCTCTCCACATGTATGTGACAGTATCACAGAGTCCAGAATAACATGAAACCAAAACAGCTCGACTTGCAGACTCCTTTTTTTTTTTTTTTTCCTTTTTCCAAAGTAAGAATTAGTAGGGGGGAGGACATAGTACTAGTCCAAGCTCATCCGAGCAGAAGAGAGTGACGTTAACTTGCCAGAAATAAAACGAAAAGAACTGCAAATTAACATGTGCACAGAACACCATACATGGAGGCAGGTGGCAATTAAAATTGGAGAGAGAGCAATAGGAAAAGGTTAACGTTAAACGTGCCGCCGCAAAACAGTCCAATGTACTCTATTAACAGCTAACACGCAATGGGTCGCTCTTGATAAACTGTAACACGGCTAACCCAAGTCACAGTCATGTGTCACAAAACACCATCTGAGTGGCAAACGGATTTGGTTAAGCCATGTTAGCTCACCACTACAGAGAAGTCAAGTGTCAGCTGCGCTGGTGGGACCACCGGAGGTCGCTGGCATATGTTGGTCAATGAAGCTGAGAGCCTCCGTCAGCTTGGTGAAGCTGACCTTCTGGTTGTCCCACATGAAAACCAGTCGGGCGGGATGGTAGAGACTGAAGGTGACAGCCTGGTGAAGTCTGCGTTTCACACCAGTAAACGCGGAGCGAAGCCGGGCCACCTCCGGGCTGACGTCGGGGAAAAAGTGAATCCGCTTGCCTCGGTACAGAATCGGCCCCTCGTGGCGGCTGGCGAGACGCAGCACCAATTCGCGTACTCTGTAGCTGTGCATCCGAACCAGAAGTGGTCTTGGCCTGGCGTCAGCAGGTGGTTTGGGTGCGGCGGTTCAGTGGACGCGGTCAATGATAATGGGCATTTCAAAGGCATTTGGGCCAAAAACTTCACGGAGGAGATTACACACAAAATCAGCCGGTTTAGGCATCTCCACAGATTCGGGCAGGCCAATAATCCGGATATTCTCTCTTCATGTGTAATTGCTCAGGTAGTCAAGTTGTTTCTTCATGGCCTCGTTTTCCTTCGTCAGCCGAGCTACCGTCTTATCTAGCCCCACGAGCTGGTCACAAGTGTCGGTTAGGGACTCCTCCACATCCTGAATCTTCTTACCATGAACATCAACCGTCCGCTGGAGAGCTGAAATAGCAGCGCCACACTCTGAAAGTTTGCAAATGACTCGAGGTTTTCGTTTCTCAATTTGTCGATGGCGGTTTGAAAATCAGCAGCGGCGTCCGTGACTGTCAGCGGGGGGGAGCACGAACTAGGTTGGTTAGCTAGCTTAGCCGTGGAATTGGAGTCAGCCGTGGGGTGCATATCTTTAGTCTTCTGTCTCGTTTCTGGCATATTTCCAGACTCTCAAGTCTCTTCCAACTTTGGGATAAAGATAACTCCGTAGAAGTAGAAAGCAAAAGCACCAATAAAATATAATTTTAGCGGGAGCTGCGAGGAGACCGTCTAGCACGCTCGCATGCTTCACCGGAAGTCCCCAGAAATTTCAAGAGTCTGATGAAAAAACACAGCATTAATCACTTTGCCACAAGGAGCAATCTAAAAGCGTCAATGGTGGAGAGATTTAACCGCACATTAAAAATGAGAATGTGGAGATATTTCATAGCCAAAATTACACGCAGATACTTGGATGTGTTGCAGGATTTGGTAAAAAGTTATAACAACAGCTATCACAAGAGTATAAAAATGACCCCTGCGCAGGTCACGGTTGAAAATACTTGTTGGACCTTGCATTACATAAGGCACAATTAAATAGTGTTTATGCAACATCAAAAGGGGAATTTAGGTAAAATTTAGCTATCAATAATAATGAATGATTATCAGGGATAATTATTAATTATGATAAATAACATGATCCAATTTACATTAGATCACCTCGGGGCACCACCCTTGAAGAAGGGAAAACATAGCAAATTTACCAAATCAGTCTGATAAAAAGGTACTAAACTGTTTACTTAATAATATAACTTAATAACTACAACCAAATTTACCAGCTAGTAATGGTTGAAGGATTTTGGAGTTCTTGACAGTGTAGAGGTTGGCAACATTCACTCTTGTACAACATTAAATAAACAGCAAGAAGGTTCAAAAGTCTTTATTCAACACAAAGATGAAAGCACACAATCTAACTAACATGTACTATATACAAGTATGTGTGTGTGTGTGTGTGTGTGTGTGTGTGTGTGTGTGTGTGTGGCTGGCAGAACAAAGAAACAATGGGGGTCACTGATATCACATGTGGGTGTGATAGGCTCAAGGAATGTGTGTGTGTGTGACGTGATGCCAGGTTAGAGACGATGGTTAGTTGCATGCAGAGACCCTGAGTCTATGTGAAGCAGCACTAATCAAGCTGAAAATCGGCTTCTGACGCTCTGAGAGGCTCAAATCTGCAGTATTTGACTTTATCATCAAAAGTGAACTAGTGACCAAATTCGACTTCAACAACAAGGAAAACCACGTTATCCATCATATTTATCCTAATTCAAACATTCTGAGGCATGAAAGTTGTTTGTTTAAGCCATTTTCAGGGAGTTGCAGCTTATACCATGTTTGACTGCGAAAATCGGCTTCTCTCGCTGAGAGACGCTCAAATCTGCAGTATTTGACTTTATCATCAAAAGTGAGCTAGTGACCAAATTCGACTTCAAGAACAAGGAAAACCACGTTATCCATCATATTTATTCTAATTCAAACATTCTGAGGCATCAAAGTTGTTTGTTTAACCCATTTTCAGCGAGTTGCAGCTTATACCATGTTTGACTGCGAAAATCGACTTCTGACGCTCTGAGAGGCTCAAATCTGCAGTATTTGACTGTATCATCAAAAGTGAACTAGTGACCAAATTCGACTTCAACAACAAGGAAAACCACGTTATCCATCATATTTATCCTAATTCAAACATTCTGAGGCATGAAAGTTGTTTGTTTAAGCCATTTTCAGGGAGTTGCAGCTCATACCATGTTTGACTGCGAAAATCGGCTTCTGACACTCTGAGACGCTCAAATCTGCAGTATTTGACTGTATCATCAAAAGTGAACTAGTGACCAAATTCGACTTCAACAACAAGGAAAACCACGTTATCCATCATATTTATCCTAATTCAAACATTCTGAGGCATGAAAGTTGTTTGTTTAAGCCATTTTCAGGGAGTTGCAGCTTATACCATGTTTGACTGCGAAAATCGGCTTCTCTCGCTGAGAGACGCTCAAATCTGCAGTATTTGACTTTATCATCAAAAGTGAGCTAGTGACCAAATTCGACTTCAACAACAAGGAAAACCACGTTATCCATCATATTTATCCTAATTCAAACATTCTGAGGCATGAAAGTTGTTTGTTTAAGCCATTTTCAGGGAGTTGCAGCTTATACCATGTTTGACTGCGAAAATCGGCTTCTCTCGCTGAGAGACGCTCAAATCTGCAGTATTTGACTTTATCATCAAAAGTGAACTAGTGACCAAATTCGACTTCAAGAACAAGGAAAACCACGTTATCCATCATATTTATCCTAATTCAAACATTCTGAGGCATGAAAGTTGTTTGTTTAACCCATTTTCAGCGAGTTGCAGCTTATACCATGTTTGACTGCGAAAATCGGCTTCTGACGCTCTGAGAGGCTCAAATCTGCAGTATTTGACTGTATCATCAAAAGTGAGCTAGTGACCAAATTCGACTTCAAGAACAAGGAAAACCACGTTATCCATCATATTTATCCTAATTCAAACATTCTGAGGCATCAAAGTTGTTTGTTTAACCCATTTTCAGCGAGTTGCAGCTTATACCATGTTTGACTGCGAAAATCGGCTTCTGACGCTCTGAGAGGCTCAAATCTGCAGTATTTGACTTTATCATCAAAAGTGAACTAGTGAACAAATTCGACTTCAACAACAAGGAAAACCACGTTATCCATCATATTTATCCTAATTCAAACATTCTGAGGCATGAAAGTTGTTTATGTAACCCATTTTCAGCGAGTTGCAGCTTATACCATGTTTGACTGCGAAAAGAAAGCCTGAAAAAAAGGTCATGGAGACCTACATAAACGATTGCTGCTGGCATCATTTGTCCTTCCTCGTCTCATGCTGGAGCACGGTTTTTCTTTGTGGAAGAGAAAGACAAGACATTAAGACCCTGAATTGACTACAGAGGACTGAATGACATCATGATAAAGAATTGTTACCCACTGCCACTCATCTCCACAGCCTTTGAACTGCTCCAGGGGACCACCATTTTCTCCAAGCTGGACTTACGCAATGCCTACCATCTCGTCTGCATCAGAGAAGGAGATGAGTGGAAGACGGCATTCAACACCCCGACTGGACACTACAAATACCTCGTAATGCCGTTTGGCCTCACCAATGCCCCTGCCGTTTTCCAGGCACTGATAAACGATGTGCTCTGAGACATACTCAACCGATATGTCTTCGTTAATCTAGATGATGTACTCATCTTCTCCCATTCCAAAGAGCAACACATTCATCACGTCCAGTCTGTCCTCCAGCATCTCTTGGAGAACTCCCTGTATGATGGATGGATAACGTGGTTTTCCTTGTTCTTGAAGTCGAATTTGGTCACTAGCTCACTTTTGATGATAAAGTCAAATACTGCAGATTTGAGCGTCTCTCAGCAAGAGAAGCCGATTTTCGCAGTCAAACATGGTATAAGCTGCAACTCCCTGAAAATGGCTTAAACAAACAACTTTCATGCCTCAGAATGTTTGAATTAGGATAAATATGATGGATAACGTGGTTTTCCTTGTTGTTGAAGTCGAATTTGGTCACTAGCTCACTTTTGATGATAAAGTCAAATACTGCAGATTTGAGCCTCTCAGAGCGTCAGAAGCCGATTTTCAGCGAGTTGCAGCTTATACCATGTTTGACTGCGAAAATCGGCTTCTCTCGCTGAGAGACGCTCAAATCTGCAGTATTTCACTTTATCATCGAAAGTGAACTAGTGACCAAATTCGACTTCAAGAACAAGGAAAAACACGTTATCCATCATATTTATCCTAATTCAAACATTCTGAGGCATGAAAGTTGTTTGTTTAACCCATTTTCAGCGAGTTGCAGCTTATACCATGTTTGACTGCGAAAATCGGCTTCTCTCGCTGAGAGACGCTCAAATCTGCAGTATTTGACTGTATCATCAAAAGTGAGCGAGTGACCAAATTCGACTTCAAGAACAAGGAAAACCACGTTATCCATCATATTTATCCTAATTCAAACATTCTGAGGCATGAAAGTTGTTTGTTTAAGCCATTTTCAGCGAGTTGCAGCTTATACCATGTTTGACTGCGAAAATCGACTTCTGACGCTCTGAGAGGCTCAAATCTGCAGTATTTGACTTCATCATCAAAAGTGAACTAGTGACCAAATTCGACTTCAAGAACAAGGAAAACCACGTTATCCATCATATTTATCCTAATTCAAACATTCTGAGGCATGAAAGTTGTTTGTTTAACCCATTTTCAGCGAGTTGCACCTTATACCATGTTTGACTGCGAAAATCGGCTTCTGACGCTCTGAGAGGCTCAAATCTGCAGTATTTGACTGTATCATCAAAAGTGAGCTAGTGACCAAATTCGACTTCAAGAACAAGGAAAACCACGTTATCCATCATATTTATCCTAATTCAAACAATCTGAAGCATGAAAGTTGTTTGTTTAACCCATTTTCAGCGAGTTACAGCTTATACCATGTTTGACTGCGAAAATCGGCTTCTCTCGCTGAGAGACGCTCAAATCTGCAGTATTTCACTTTATCATCGAAAGTGAACTAGTGACCAAATTCGACTTCAAGAACAAGGAAAAACACGTTATCCATCATATTTATCCTAATTCAAACAATCTGAGGCATGAAAGTTGTTTGTTTAACCCATTTTCAGCGAGTTGCACCTTATACCATGTTTGACTGCGAAAATCGGCTTCTGACGCTCTGAGAGGCTCAAATCTGCAGTATTTGACTTCATCATCAAAAGTGAACTAGTGACCAAATTCGACTTCAAGAACAAGGAAAACCACGTTATCCATCATATTTATCCTAATTCAAACATTCTGAGGCATGAAAGTTGTTTGTTTAAGCCATTTTCAGGGAGTTGCAGCTTATACCATGTTTGACTGCGAAAATCGGCTTCTCTCGCTGAGAGACGCTCAAATCTGCAGTATTTGACTTTATCATCAAAAGTGAGCTAGTGACCAAATTCGACTTCGAGAACAAGGAAAACCACGTTATCCATCATATTTATCCTAATTCAAACATTCTGAGGCATGAAAGTTGTTTGTTTAACCCATTTTCAGCGAGTTGCAGCTTATACCATGTTTGACTGCGAAAATCGGCTTCTCTCGCTGAGAGACGCTCAAATCTGCAGTATTTGACTTCATCATCAAAAGTGAACTAGTGACCAAATTCGACTTCAAGAACAAGGAAAACCACGTTATCCATCATATTTATCCTAATTCAAACATTCTGAGGCATGAAAGTTGTTTGTTTAACCCATTTTCAGCGAGTTGCAGCTTATAAAATGTTTGACTGCGAAAATCGGCTTCTCTCGCTGAGAGACGCTCAAATCTGCAGTATTTGACTTCATCATCAAAAGTGAACTAGTGACCAAATTCGACTTCAAGAACAAGGAAAACCACGTTATCCATCATATTTATCCTAATTCAAACAATCTGAGGCATGAAAGTTGTTTGTTTAACCCATTTTCAGCGAGTTGCAGCTTATACCATGTTTGACTGCGAAAATCGGCTTCTCTCGCTGAGAGACGCTCAAATCTGCAGTATTTGACTTTATCATCAAAAGTGAGCTAGTGACCAAATTCGACTTCGAGAACAAGGAAAACCACGTTATCCATCATATTTATCCTAATTCAAACATTCTGAGGCATGAAAGTTGTTTGTTTAAGCCATTTTCAGCGAGTTGCAGCTTATACCATGTTTGACTGCGAAAATCGGCTTCTCTCGCTGAGAGACGCTCAAATCTGCAGTATTTGACTTCATCATCAAAAGTGATCTAGTGACCCAATTCGACTTCAAGAACAAGGAAAACCACGTTATCCATCATATTTATCCTAATTCAAACATTCTGAGGCATGAAATTTGTTTGTTTAACCCATTTTCAGCGAGTTGCACCTTATACCATGTTTGACTGCGAAAATCGGCTTCTGACGCTGAGAGACGCTCAAATCTGCAGTATTTGACTGTATCATCAAAAGTGAGCTAGTGACCAAATTCGACTTCAAGAACAAGGAAAACCACGTTATCCATCATATTTATCCTAATTCAAACATTCTGAGGCATGAAAGTTGTTTGTTTAACCCATTTTCAGCGAGTTGCAGCTTATACCATGTTTGACTGCGAAAATCGGCTTCTGACGCTCTGAGAGGCTCAAATCTGCAGTATTTGACTTCATCATCAAAAGTGAACTAGTGACCAAATTCGACTTCAAGAACAAGGAAAACCACGTTATCCATCATATTTATCCTAATTCAAACATTCTGAGGCATGAAAGTTGTTTGTTTAAGCCATTTTCAGGGAGTTGCAGCTTATACCATGTTTGACTGCGAAAATCGGCTTCTCTCGCTGAGAGACGCTCAAATCTGCAGTATTTGACTTCATCATCAAAAGTGAAATAGTGACAAAATTCGACTTCAAGAACAAGGAAAACCACGTTATCCATCATATTTATCCTAATTCAAACATTCTGAGGCATGAAAGTTGTTTGTTTAACCCATTTTCAGCGAGTTGCACCTTATACCATGTTTGACTGCGAAAATCGGCTTCTGACGCTCTGAGAGGCTCAAATCTGCAGTATTTGACTGTATCATCAAAAGTGAGCTAGTTACCAAATTCGACTTCAAGAACAAGGAAAACCACGTTATCCATCATATTTATCCTAATTCAAACAATCTGAAGCATGAAAGTTGTTTGTTTAACCCATTTTCAGCGAGTTACAGCTTATACCATGTTTGACTGCGAAAATCGGCTTCTCTCGCTGAGAGACGCTCAAATCTGCAGTATTTCACTTTATCATCGAAAGTGAACTAGTGACCAAATTCGACTTCAAGAACAAGGAAAACCACGTTATCCATCATATTTATCCTAATTCAAACATTCTGAGGCATGAAAGTTGTTTGTTTAACCCATTTTCAGCGAGTTGCACCTTATACCATGTTTGACTGCGAAAATCGGCTTCTCTCGCTGAGAGACGCTCAAATCTGCAGTATTTGACTTTATCATCGAAAGTGAACTAGTGACCAAATTCGACTTCAAGAACAAGGAAAAACACGTTATCCATCATATTTATCCTAATTCAAACATTCTGAGGCATGAAAGTTGTTTGTTTAACCCATTTTCAGCGAGTTGCACCTTATACCATGTTTGACTGCGAAAATCGGCTTCTCTCGCTGAGAGACGCTCAAATCTGCAGTATTTGACTGTATCATCAAAAGTGAGCGAGTGACCAAATTCGACTTCAAGAACAAGGAAAACCACGTTATCCATCATATTTATCCTAATTCAAACATTCTGAGGCATGAAAGTTGTTTGTTTAAGCCATTTTCAGCGAGTTGCAGCTTATACCATGTTTGACTGCGAAAATCGGCTTCTGACGCTCTGAGAGGCTCAAATCTGCAGTATTTGACTTCATCATCAAAAGTGAACTAGTGACCAAATTCGACTTCAAGAACAAGGAAAACCACGTTATCCATCATATTTATCCTAATTCAAACATTCTGAGGCATGAAAGTTGTTTGTTTAACCCATTTTCAGCGAGTTGCACCTTATACCATGTTTGACTGCGAAAATCGGCTTCTGACGCTCTGAGAGGCTCAAATCTGCAGTATTTGACTGTATCATCAAAAGTGAGCTAGTGACCAAATTCGACTTCAAGAACAAGGAAAACCACGTTATCCATCATATTTATCCTAATTCAAACAATCTGAAGCATGAAAGTTGTTTGTTTAACCCATTTTCAGCGAGTTACAGCTTATACCATGTTTGACTGCGAAAATCGGCTTCTCTCGCTGAGAGACGCTCAAATCTGCAGTATTTGACTTTATCATCGAAAGTGAACTAGTGACCAAATTCGACTTCAAGAACAAGGAAAACCACGTTATCCATCATATTTATCCTAATTCAAACAATCTGAGGCATGAAAGTTGTTTGTTTAACCCATTTTCAGCGAGTTGCACCTTATACCATGTTTGACTGCGAAAATCGGCTTCTGACGCTCTGAGAGGCTCAAATCTGCAGTATTTGACTTCATCATCAAAAGTGAACTAGTGACCAAATTCGACTTCAAGAACAAGGAAAACCACGTTATCCATCATATTTATCCTAATTCAAACATTCTGAGGCATGAAAGTTGTTTGTTTAAGCCATTTTCAGGGAGTTGCAGCTTATACCATGTTTGACTGCGAAAATCGGCTTCTCTCGCTGAGAGACGCTCAAATCTGCAGTATTTGACTTTATCATCAAAAGTGAGCTAGTGACCAAATTCGACTTCAAGAACAAGGAAAACCACGTTATCCATCATATTTATCCTAATTCAAACATTCTGAGGCATGAAAGTTGTTTGTTTAACCCATTTTCAGCGAGTTGCAGCTTATACCATGTTTGACTGCGAAAATCGACTTCTGACGCTCTGAGAGGCTCAAATCTGCAGTATTTGACTTCATCATCAAAAGTGAACTAGTGACCAAATTCGACTTCAAGAACAAGGAAAACCACGTTATCCATCATATTTATCCTAATTCAAACATTCTGAGGCATGAAAGTTGTTTGTTTAAGCCATTTTCAGGGAGTTGCAGCTTATACCATGTTTGACTGCGAAAATCGGCTTCTCTCGCTGAGAGACGCTCAAATCTGCAGTATTTGACTTTATCATCAAAAGTGAGCTAGTGACCAAATTCGACTTCGAGAACAAGGAAAACCACGTTATCCATCATATTTATCCTAATTCAAACATTCTGAGGCATGAAAGTTGTTTGTTTAACCCATTTTCAGCGAGTTGCAGCTTATAACATGTTTGACTGCGAAAATCGGCTTCTCTCGCTGAGAGACGCTCAAATCTGCAGTATTTGACTTCATCATCAAAAGTGAACTAGTGACCAAATTCGACTTCAAGAACAAGGAAAACCACGTTATCCATCATATTTATCCTAATTCAAACATTCTGAGGCATGAAAGTTGTTTGTTTAACCCATTTTCAGCGAGTTGCAGCTTATAACATGTTTGACTGCGAAAATCGGCTTCTCTCGCTGAGAGACGCTCAAATCTGCAGTATTTGACTTCATCATCAAAAGTGAACTAGTGACCAAATTCGACTTCAAGAACAAGGAAAACCACGTTATCCATCATATTTATCCTAATTCAAACAATCTGAGGCATGAAAGTTGTTTGTTTAACCCATTTTCAGCGAGTTGCAGCTTATACCATGTTTGACTGCGAAAATCGGCTTCTCTCGCTGAGAGACGCTCAAATCTGCAGTATTTGACTTTATCATCAAAAGTGAGCTAGTGACCAAATTCGACTTCGAGAACAAGGAAAACCACGTTATCCATCATATTTATCCTAATTCAAACATTCTGAGGCATGAAAGTTGTTTGTTTAAGCCATTTTCAGCGAGTTGCAGCTTATACCATGTTTGACTGCGAAAATCGGCTTCTCTCGCTGAGAGACGCTCAAATCTGCAGTATTTGACTTCATCATCAAAAGTGAACTAGTGACCAAATTCGACTTCAAGAACAAGGAAAACCACGTTATCCATCATATTTATCCTAATTCAAACATTCTGAGGCATGAAAGTTGTTTGTTTAACCCATTTTCAGCGAGTTGCACCTTATACCATGTTTGACTGCGAAAATCGGCTTCTGACGCTGAGAGACGCTCAAATCTGCAGTATTTGACTTTATCATCAAAAGTGAGCTAGTGACCAAATTCGACTTCAAGAACAAGGAAAACCACGTTATCCATCATATTTATCCTAATTCAAACATTCTGAGGCATGAAAGTTGTTTGTTTAACCCATTTTCAGCGAGTTACAGCTTATACCATGTTTGACTGCGAAAATCGGCTTCTCTCGCTGAGAGACGCTCAAATCTGCAGTATTTGACTGTATCATCAAAAGTGAGCTAGTGACCAAATTCGACTTCAAGAACAAGGAAAACCACGTTATCCATCATATTTATCCTAATTCAAACATTCTGAGGCATGAAAGTTGTTTGTTTAACCCATTTTCAGCGAGTTACAGCTTATACCATGTTTGACTGCGAAAATCGGCTTCTGACGCTCTGAGAGGCTCAAATCTGCAGTATTTGACTTTATCATCAAAAGTGAACTAGTGACCAAATTCGACTTCAAGAACAAGGAAAACCACGTTATCCATCATATTTATCCTAATTCAAACATTCTGAGGCATGAAAGTTGTTTGTTTAAGCCATTTTCAGGGAGTTGCAGCTTATACCATGTTTGACTGCGAAAATCGGCTTCTCTCGCTGAGAGACGCTCAAATCTGCAGTATTTGACTTCATCATCAAAAGTGAAATAGTGACAAAATTCGACTTCAAGAACAAGGAAAACCACGTTATCCATCATATTTATCCTAATTCAAACATTCTGAGGCATGAAAGTTGTTTGTTTAACCCATTTTCAGCGAGTTGCACCTTATACCATGTTTGACTGCGAAAATCGGCTTCTGACGCTCTGAGAGGCTCAAATCTGCAGTATTTGACTGTATCATCAAAAGTGAGCTAGTGACCAAATTCGACTTCAAGAACAAGGAAAACCACGTTATCCATCATATTTATCCTAATTCAAACAATCTGAAGCATGAAAGTTGTTTGTTTAACCCATTTTCAGCGAGTTACAGCTTATACCATGTTTGACTGCGAAAATCGGCTTCTCTCGCTGAGAGACGCTCAAATCTGCAGTATTTCACTTTATCATCGAAAGTGAACTAGTGACCAAATTCGACTTCAAGAACAAGGAAAACCACGTTATCCATCATATTTATCCTAATTCAAACATTCTGAGGCATGAAAGTTGTTTGTTTAACCCATTTTCAGCGAGTTGCAGCTTATACCATGTTTGACTGCGAAAATCGGCTTCTCTCGCTGAGAGACGCTCAAATCTGCAGTATTTGACTTTATCATCGAAAGTGAACTAGTGACCAAATTCGACTTCAAGAACAAGGAAAAACACGTTATCCATCATATTTATCCTAATTCAAACATTCTGAGGCATGAAAGTTGTTTGTTTAACCCATTTTCAGCGAGTTGCACCTTATACCATGTTTGACTGCGAAAATCGGCTTCTCTCGCTGAGAGACGCTCAAATCTGCAGTATTTGACTGTATCATCAAAAGTGAGCGAGTGACCAAATTCGACTTCAAGAACAAGGAAAACCACGTTATCCATCATATTTATCCTAATTCAAACATTCTGAGGCATGAAAGTTGTTTGTTTAAGCCATTTTCAGCGAGTTGCAGCTTATACCATGTTTGACTGCGAAAATCGACTTCTGACGCTCTGAGAGGCTCAAATCTGCAGTATTTGACTTCATCATCAAAAGTGAACTAGTGACCAAATTCGACTTCAAGAACAAGGAAAACCACGTTATCCATCATATTTATCCTAATTCAAACATTCTGAGGCATGAAAGTTGTTTGTTTAACCCATTTTCAGCGAGTTGCACCTTATACCATGTTTGACTGCGAAAATCGGCTTCTGACGCTCTGAGAGGCTCAAATCTGCAGTATTTGACTGTATCATCAAAAGTGAGCTAGTGACCAAATTCGACTTCAAGAACAAGGAAAACCACGTTATCCATCATATTTATCCTAATTCAAACAATCTGAAGCATGAAAGTTGTTTGTTTAACCCATTTTCAGCGAGTTGCAGCTTATACCATGTTTGACTGCGAAAATCGGCTTCTCTCGCTGAGAGACGCTCAAATCTGCAGTATTTGACTTTATCATCAAAAGTGAGCTAGTGACCAAAGTCAACTTCAAGAACAAGGAAAACCACGTTATCCATCATATTTATCCTAATTCAAACATTCTGAGGCATGAAAGTTGTTTGTTTAAGCCATTTTCAGCGAGTTGCAGCTTATACCATGTTTGACTGCGAAAATCGGCTTCTGACGCTCTGAGAGGCTCAAATCTGCAGTATTTGACTTTATCATCAAAAGTGAACTAGTGACCAAATTCGACTTCAAGAACAAGGAAAACTACGTTATCCATCATATTTATCCTAATTCAAACATTCTGAGGCATGAAAGTTGTTTGTTTAACCCATTTTCAGCGAGTTGCAGCTTATACCATGTTTGACTGCGAAAATCGGCTTCTCTCGCTGAGAGACGCTCAAATCTGCAGTATTTGACTTTATCATCAAAAGTGAACTAGTGACCAAATTCGACTTCAAGAACAAGGAAAACCACGTTATCCATCATATTTATCCTAATTCAAACATTCTGAGGCATGAAAGTTGTTTGTTTAACCCATTTTCAGCGAGTTGCAGCTTATACCATGTTTGACTGCGAAAATCGGCTTCTGCTCGCTGAGAGACGCTCAAATCTGCAGTATTTGACTTCATCATCAAAAGTGAACTAGTGACCAAATTCGACTTCAAGAACAAGGAAAACCACGTTATCCATCATATTTATCCTAATTCAAACATTCTGAGGCATGAAAGTTGTTTGTTTAAGCCATTTTCAGGGAGTTACAGCTTATACCATGTTTGACTGCGAAAATCGGCTTCTCTCGCTGAGAGACGCTCAAATCTGCAGTATTTGACTTCATCATCAAAAGTGAACTAGTGACCAAATTCGACTTCAAGAACAAGGAAAACCACGTTATCCATCATATTTATCCTAATTCAAACATTCTGAGGCATGAAAGTTGTTTGTTTAACCCATTTTCAGCGAGTTGCACCTTATACCATGTTTGACTGCGAAAATCGGCTTCTGACGCTCTGAGAGGCTCAAATCTGCAGTATTTGACTGTATCATCAAAAGTGAGCTAGTGACCAAATTCGACTTCAAGAACAAGGAAAACCACGTTATCCATCATATTTATCCTAATTCAAACATTCTGAGGCATGAAAGTTGTTTGTTTAACCCATTTTCAGCGAGTTGCAGCTTATACCATGTTTGACTGCGAAAATCGGCTTCTGACGCTCTGAGAGGCTCAAATCTGCAGTATTTGACTTCATCATCAAAAGTGAACTAGTGACCAAATTCGACTTCAAGAACAAGGAAAACCACGTTATCCATCATATTTATCCTAATTCAAACATTCTGAGGCATGAAAGTTGTTTGTTTAAGCCATTTTCAGGGAGTTGCAGCTTATACCATGTTTGACTGCGAAAATCGGCTTCTCTCGCTGAGAGACGCTCAAATCTGCAGTATTTGACTTCATCATCAAAAGTGAAATAGTGACAAAATTCGACTTCAAGAACAAGGAAAACCACGTTATCCATCATATTTATCCTAATTCAAACATTCTGAGGCATGAAAGTTGTTTGTTTAACCCATTTTCAGCGAGTTGCACCTTATACCATGTTTGACTGCGAAAATCGGCTTCTGACGCTCTGAGAGGCTCAAATCTGCAGTATTTGACTGTATCATCAAAAGTGAGCTAGTGACCAAATTCGACTTCAAGAACAAGGAAAACCACGTTATCCATCATATTTATCCTAATTCAAACAATCTGAAGCATGAAAGTTGTTTGTTTAACCCATTTTCAGCGAGTTACAGCTTATACCATGTTTGACTGCGAAAATCGGCTTCTCTCGCTGAGAGACGCTCAAATCTGCAGTATTTCACTTTATCATCGAAAGTGAACTAGTGACCAAATTCGACTTCAAGAACAAGGAAAAACACGTTATCCATCATATTTATCCTAATTCAAACAATCTGAGGCATGAAAGTTGTTTGTTTAACCCATTTTCAGCGAGTTGCACCTTATACCATGTTTGACTGCGAAAATCGGCTTCTCTCGCTGAGAGACGCTCAAATCTGCAGTATTTGACTGTATCATCAAAAGTGAGCGAGTGACCAAATTCGACTTCAAGAACAAGGAAAACCACGTTATCCATCATATTTATCCTAATTCAAACATTCTGAGGCATGAAAGTTGTTTGTTTAAGCCATTTTCAGCGAGTTGCAGCTTATACCATGTTTGACTGCGAAAATCGACTTCTGACGCTCTGAGAGGCTCAAATCTGCAGTATTTGACTTCATCATCAAAAGTGAACTAGTGACCAAATTCGACTTCAAGAACAAGGAAAACCACGTTATCCATCATATTTATCCTAATTCAAACATTCTGAGGCATGAAAGTTGTTTGTTTAACCCATTTTCAGCGAGTTGCACCTTATACCATGTTTGACTGCGAAAATCGGCTTCTGACGCTCTGAGAGGCTCAAATCTGCAGTATTTGACTGTATCATCAAAAGTGAGCTAGTGACCAAATTCGACTTCAAGAACAAGGAAAACCACGTTATCCATCATATTTATCCTAATTCAAACAATCTGAAGCATGAAAGTTGTTTGTTTAACCCATTTTCAGCGAGTTACAGCTTATACCATGTTTGACTGCGAAAATCGGCTTCTCTCGCTGAGAGACGCTCAAATCTGCAGTATTTGACTTTATCATCGAAAGTGAACTAGTGACCAAATTCGACTTCAAGAACAAGGAAAACCACGTTATCCATCATATTTATCCTAATTCAAACAATCTGAGGCATGAAAGTTGTTTGTTTAACCCATTTTCAGCGAGTTGCACCTTATACCATGTTTGACTGCGAAAATCGGCTTCTGACGCTCTGAGAGGCTCAAATCTGCAGTATTTGACTTCATCATCAAAAGTGAACTAGTGACCAAATTCGACTTCAAGAACAAGGAAAACCACGTTATCCATCATATTTATCCTAATTCAAACATTCTGAGGCATGAAAGTTGTTTGTTTAAGCCATTTTCAGGGAGTTGCAGCTTATACCATGTTTGACTGCGAAAATCGGCTTCTCTCGCTGAGAGACGCTCAAATCTGCAGTATTTGACTTTATCATCAAAAGTGAGCTAGTGACCAAATTCGACTTCAAGAACAAGGAAAACCACGTTATCCATCATATTTATCCTAATTCAAACAATCTGAAGCATGAAAGTTGTTTGTTTAACCCATTTTCAGCGAGTTGCAGCTTATACCATGTTTGACTGCGAAAATCGACTTCTGACGCTCTGAGAGGCTCAAATCTGCAGTATTTGACTTCATCATCAAAAGTGAACTAGTGACCAAATTCGACTTCAAGAACAAGGAAAACCACGTTATCCATCATATTTATCCTAATTCAAACATTCTGAGGCATGAAAGTTGTTTGTTTAAGCCATTTTCAGGGAGTTGCAGCTTATACCATGTTTGACTGCGAAAATCGGCTTCTCTCGCTGAGAGACGCTCAAATCTGCAGTATTTGACTTTATCATCAAAAGTGAGCTAGTGACCAAATTCGACTTCGAGAACAAGGAAAACCACGTTATCCATCATATTTATCCTAATTCAAACATTCTGAGGCATGAAAGTTGTTTGTCTAACCCATTTTCAGCGAGTTGCAGCTTATAACATGTTTGACTGCGAAAATCGGCTTCTCTCGCTGAGAGACGCTCAAATCTGCAGTATTTGACTTCATCATCAAAAGTGAACTAGTGACCAAATTCGACTTCAAGAACAAGGAAAAACACGTTATCCATCATATTTATCCTAATTCAAACATTCTGAGGCATGAAAGTTGTTTGTTTAACCCATTTTCAGCGAGTTGCAGCTTATAACATGTTTGACTGCGAAAATCGGCTTCTCTCGCTGAGAGACGCTCAAATCTGCAGTATTTGACTTCATCATCAAAAGTGAACTAGTGACCAAATTCGACTTCAAGAACAAGGAAAACCACGTTATCCATCATATTTATCCTAATTCAAACAATCTGAGGCATGAAAGTTGTTTGTTTAACCCATTTTCAGCGAGTTGCAGCTTATACCATGTTTGACTGCGAAAATCGGCTTCTCTCGCTGAGAGACGCTCAAATCTGCAGTATTTGACTTTATCATCAAAAGTGAGCTAGTGACCAAATTCGACTTCAAGAACAAGGAAAACCACGTTATCCATCATATTTATCCTAATTCAAACATTCTGAGGCATGAAAGTTGTTTGTTTAAGCCATTTTCAGCGAGTTGCAGCTTATACCATGTTTGACTGCGAAAATCGGCTTCTCTCGCTGAGAGACGCTCAAATCTGCAGTATTTGACTTTATCATCAAAAGTGAGCTAGTGACCAAATTCGACTTCAAGAACAAGGAAAACCACGTTATCCATCATATTTATCCTAATTCAAACATTCTGAGGCATGAAAGTTGTTTGTTTAAGCCATTTTCAGCGAGTTGCAGCTTATACCATGTTTGACTGCGAAAATCGGCTTCTGACGCTCTGAGAGGCTCAAATCTGCAGTATTTGACTTTATCATCAAAAGTGAGCTAGTGACCAAATTCGACTTCAAGAACAAGGAAAACCACGTTATCCATCATATTTATCCTAATTCAAACATTCTGAGGCATGAAAGTTGTTTGTTTAAGCCATTTTCAGCGAGTTACAGCTTATACCATGTTTGACTGCGAAAATCGGCTTCTGACGCTCTGAGAGACGCTCAAATCTGCAGTATTTGACTTTATCATCAAAAGTGAGCTAGTGACCAAATTCGACTTCAAGAACAAGGAAAACCACGTTATCCATCATATTTATCCTAATTCAAACATTCTGAGGCATGAAAGTTGTTTGTTTAAGCCATTTTCAGGGAGTTACAGCTTATACCATGTTTGACTGCGAAAATCGGCTTCTGACGCTCTGAGAGGCTCAAATCTGCAGTATTTGACTTTATCATCAAAAGTGAGCTAGTGACCAAATTCGACTTCAAGAACAAGGAAAACCACGTTATCCATCATATTTATCCTAATTCAAACATTCTGAGGCATGAAAGTTGTTTGTTTAAGCCATTTTCAGGGAGTTACAGCTTATACCATGTTTGACTGCGAAAATCGGCTTCTCTCGCTGAGAGACGCTCAAATCTGCAGTATTTGACTTTATCATCAAAAGTGAGCTAGTGACCAAATTCGACTTCAAGAACAAGGAAAACCACGTTATCCATCATATTTATCCTAATTCAAACATTCTGAGGCATGAAAGTTGTTTGTTTAAGCCATTTTCAGCGAGTTGCAGCTTATACCATGTTTGACTGCGAAAATCGGCTTCTGACGCTCTGAGAGGCTCAAATCTGCAGTATTTGACTTTATCATCAAAAGTGAGCTAGTGACCAAATTCGACTTCAAGAACAAGGAAAACCACGTTATCCATCATATTTATCCTAATTCAAACATTCTGAGGCATGAAAGTTGTTTGTTTAAGCCATTTTCAGGGAGTTACAGCTTATACCATGTTTGACTGCGAAAATCGGCTTCTCTCGCTGAGAGACGCTCAAATCTGCAGTATTTGACTTTATCATCAAAAGTGAGCTAGTGACCAAATTCGACTTCAAGAACAAGGAAAACCACGTTATCCATCATATTTATCCTAATTCAAACATTCTGAGGCATGAAAGTTGTTTGTTTAAGCCATTTTCAGCGAGTTGCAGCTTATACCATGTTTGACTGCGAAAATCGGCTTCTGACGCTCTGAGAGGCTCAAATCTGCAGTATTTGACTTTATCATCAAAAGTGAGCTAGTGACCAAATTCGACTTCAAGAACAAGGAAAACCACGTTATCCATCATATTTATCCTAATTCAAACATTCTGAGGCATGAAAGTTGTTTGTTTAAGCCATTTTCAGCGAGTTACAGCTTATACCATGTTTGACTGCGAAAATCGGCTTCTCACGCTGAGAGACGCTCAAATCTGCAGTATTTGACTTTATCATCAAAAGTGAGCTAGTGACCAAATTCGACTTCAAGAACAAGGAAAACCACGTTATCCATCATATTTATCCTAATTCAAACATTCTGAGGCATGAAAGTTGTTTGTTTAAGCCATTTTCAGCGAGTTACAGCTTATACCATGTTTGACTGCGAAAATCGGCTTCTGACGCTCTGAGAGGCTCAAATCTGCAGTATTTGACTTTATCATCAAAAGTGAGCTAGTGACCAAATTCGACTTCAAGAACAAGGAAAACCACGTTATCCATCATATTTATCCTAATTCAAACATTCTGAGGCATGAAAGTTGTTTGTTTAAGCCATTTTCAGCGAGTTACAGCTTATACCATGTTTGACTGCGAAAATCGGCTTCTCTCGCTGAGAGACGCTCAAATCTGCAGTATTTGACTTTATCATCAAAAGTGAGCTAGTGACCAAATTCGACTTCAAGAACAAGGAAAACCACGTTATCCATCATATTTATCCTAATTCAAACATTCTGAGGCATGAAAGTTGTTTGTTTAAGCCATTTTCAGCGAGTTGCAGCTTATACCATGTTTGACTGCGAAAATCGGCTTCTGACGCTCTGAGAGGCTCAAATCTGCAGTATTTGACTTTATCATCAAAAGTGAGCTAGTGACCAAATTCGACTTCAAGAACAAGGAAAACCACGTTATCCATCATATTTATCCTAATTCAAACATTCTGAGGCATGAAAGTTGTTTGTTTAAGCCATTTTCAGCGAGTTGCAGCTTATACCATGTTTGACTGCGAAAATCGGCTTCTGACGCTCTGAGAGGCTCAAATCTGCAGTATTTGACTTTATCATCAAAAGTGAGCTAGTGACCAAATTCGACTTCAAGAACAAGGAAAACCACGTTATCCATCATATTTATCCTAATTCAAACATTCTGAGGCATGAAAGTTGTTTGTTTAAGCCATTTTCAGCGAGTTGCAGCTTATACCATGTTTGACTGCGAAAATCGGCTTCTGACGCTCTGAGAGGCTCAAATCTGCAGTATTTGACTTCATCATCAAAAGTGAGCTAGTGACCAAATTCGACTTCAAGAACAAGGAAAACCACGTTATCCATCATATTTATCCTAATTCAAACATTCTGAGGCATGAAAGTTGTTTGTTTAAGCCATTTTCAGGGAGTTGCAGCTTATACCATGTTTGACTGCGAAAATCGGCTTCTCTCGCTGAGAGACGCTCAAATCTGCAGTATTTGACTTTATCATCAAAAGTGAGCTAGTGACCAAATTCGACTTCGAGAACAAGGAAAACCACGTTATCCATCATATTTATCCTAATTCAAACATTCTGAGGCATGAAAGTTGTTTGTTTAACCCATTTTCAGCGAGTTGCAGCTTATAACATGTTTGACTGCGAAAATCGGCTTCTCTCGCTGAGAGACGCTCAAATCTGCAGTATTTGACTTCATCATCAAAAGTGAACTAGTGACCAAATTCGACTTCAAGAACAAGGAAAACCACGTTATCCATCATATTTATCCTAATTCAAACATTCTGAGGCATGAAAGTTGTTTGTTTAACCCATTTTCAGCGAGTTGCAGCTTATAACATGTTTGACTGCGAAAATCGGCTTCTCTCGCTGAGAGACGCTCAAATCTGCAGTATTTGACTTCATCATCAAAAGTGAACTAGTGACCAAATTCGACTTCAAGAACAAGGAAAACCACGTTATCCATCATATTTATCCTAATTCAAACAATCTGAGGCATGAAAGTTGTTTGTTTAACCCATTTTCAGCGAGTTGCAGCTTATACCATGTTTGACTGCGAAAATCGGCTTCTCTCGCTGAGAGACGCTCAAATCTGCAGTATTTGACTTTATCATCAAAAGTGAGCTAGTGACCAAATTCGACTTCGAGAACAAGGAAAACCACGTTATCCATCATATTTATCCTAATTCAAACATTCTGAGGCATGAAAGTTGTTTGTTTAAGCCATTTTCAGCGAGTTGCAGCTTATACCATGTTTGACTGCGAAAATCGGCTTCTCTCGCTGAGAGACGCTCAAATCTGCAGTATTTGACTTCATCATCAAAAGTGATCTAGTGACCCAATTCGACTTCAAGAACAAGGAAAACCACGTTATCCATCATATTTATCCTAATTCAAACATTCTGAGGCATGAAAGTTGTTTGTTTAACCCATTTTCAGCGAGTTGCACCTTATACCATGTTTGACTGCGAAAATCGGCTTCTGACGCTGAGAGACGCTCAAATCTGCAGTATTTGACTTTATCATCAAAAGTGAGCTAGTGACCAAATTCGACTTCAAGAACAAGGAAAACCACGTTATCCATCATATTTATCCTAATTCAAACATTCTGAGGCATGAAAGTTGTTTGTTTAACCCATTTTCAGCGAGTTGCAGCTTATACCATGTTTGACTGCGAAAATCGGCTTCTCTCGCTGAGAGACGCTCAAATCTGCAGTATTTGACTGTATCATCAAAAGTGAGCTAGTGACCAAATTCGACTTCAAGAACAAGGAAAACCACGTTATCCATCATATTTATCCTAATTCAAACATTCTGAGGCATGAAAGTTGTTTGTTTAACCCATTTTCAGCGAGTTGCAGCTTATACCATGTTTGACTGCGAAAATCGGCTTCTGACGCTCTGAGAGGCTCAAATCTGCAGTATTTGACTTGATCATCAAAAGTGAACTAGTGACCAAATTCGACTTCAAGAACAAGGAAAACTACGTTATCCATCATATTTATCCTAATTCAAACATTCTGAGGCATGAAAGTTGTTTGTTTAAGCCATTTTCAGGGAGTTGCAGCTTATACCATGTTTGACTGCGAAAATCGGCTTCTCTCGCTGAGAGACGCTCAAATCTGCAGTATTTGACTTCATCATCAAAAGTGAAATAGTGACAAAATTCGACTTCAAGAACAAGGAAAACCACGTTATCCATCATATTTATCCTAATTCAAACATTCTGAGGCATGAAAGTTGTTTGTTTAACCCATTTTCAGCGAGTTGCACCTTATACCATGTTTGACTGCGAAAATCGGCTTCTGACGCTCTGAGAGGCTCAAATCTGCAGTATTTGACTGTATCATCAAAAGTGAGCTAGTGACCAAATTCGACTTCAAGAACAAGGAAAACCACGTTATCCATCATATTTATCCTAATTCAAACAATCTGAAGCATGAAAGTTGTTTGTTTAACCCATTTTCAGCGAGTTACAGCTTATACCATGTTTGACTGCGAAAATCGGCTTCTCTCGCTGAGAGACGCTCAAATCTGCAGTATTTGACTTTATCATCAAAAGTGAACTAGTGACCAAATTCGACTTCAAGAACAAGGAAAACCACGTTATCCATCATATTTATCCTAATTCAAACATTCTGAGGCATGAAAGTTGTTTGTTTAACCCATTTTCAGCGAGTTGCAGCTTATACCATGTTTGACTGCGAAAATCGGCTTCTCTCGCTGAGAGACGCTCAAATCTGCAGTATTTGACTTTATCATCGAAAGTGAACTAGTGACCAAATTCGACTTCAAGAACAAGGAAAAACACGTTATCCATCATATTTATCCTAATTCAAACATTCTGAGGCATGAAAGTTGTTTGTTTAACCCATTTTCAGCGAGTTGCACCTTATACCATGTTTGACTGCGAAAATCGGCTTCTCTCGCTGAGAGACGCTCAAATCTGCAGTATTTGACTGTATCATCAAAAGTGAGCGAGTGACCAAATTCGACTTCAAGAACAAGGAAAACCACGTTATCCATCATATTTATCCTAATTCAAACATTCTGAGGCATGAAAGTTGTTTGTTTAAGCCATTTTCAGCGAGTTGCAGCTTATACCATGTTTGACTGCGAAAATCGACTTCTGACGCTCTGAGAGGCTCAAATCTGCAGTATTTGACTTCATCATCAAAAGTGAACTAGTGACCAAATTCGACTTCAAGAACAAGGAAAACCACGTTATCCATCATATTTATCCTAATTCAAACATTCTGAGGCATGAAAGTTGTTTGTTTAACCCATTTTCAGCGAGTTGCACCTTATACCATGTTTGACTGCGAAAATCGGCTTCTGACGCTCTGAGAGGCTCAAATCTGCAGTATTTGACTGTATCATCAAAAGTGAGCTAGTGACCAAATTCGACTTCAAGAACAAGGAAAACCACGTTATCCATCATATTTATCCTAATTCAAACAATCTGAAGCATGAAAGTTGTTTGTTTAACCCATTTTCAGCGAGTTGCAGCTTATACCATGTTTGACTGCGAAAATCGGCTTCTCTCGCTGAGAGACGCTCAAATCTGCAGTATTTGACTTTATCATCAAAAGTGAGCTAGTGACCAAATTCGACTTCAAGAACAAGGAAAACCACGTTATCCATCATATTTATCCTAATTCAAACATTCTGAGGCATGAAAGTTGTTTGTTTAAGCCATTTTCAGCGAGTTGCAGCTTATACCATGTTTGACTGCGAAAATCGGCTTCTGACGCTCTGAGAGGCTCAAATCTGCAGTATTTGACTTTATCATCAAAAGTGAACTAGTGACCAAATTCGACTTCAAGAACAAGGAAAACCACGTTATCCATCATATTTATCCTAATTCAAACATTCTGAGGCATGAAAGTTGTTTGTTTAAGCCATTTTCAGCGAGTTGCAGCTTATACCATGTTTGACTGCGAAAATCGCCTTTTACGCTCTGAGGCTCAAATCTGCAGTATTTGACTTTATCATCAAAAGTGAGCTAGTGACCAAATTCGACTTCAAGAACAAGGAAAACCACGTTATCCATCATATTTATCCTAATTCAAACATTCTGAGGCATGAAAGTTGTTTGTTTAACCCATTTTCAGCGAGTTGCAGCTTATACCATGTTTGACTGCGAAAATCGGCTTCTGACGCTCTGAGAGACGCTCAAATCTGCAGTATTTGACTTCATCATCAAAAGTGAACTAGTGACCAAATTCGACTTCAAGAACAAGGAAAACCACGTTATCCATCATATTTATCCTAATTCAAACATTCTGAGGCATGAAAGTTGTTTGTTTAAGCCATTTTCAGGGAGTTACAGCTTATACCATGTTTGACTGCGAAAATCGGCTTCTCTCGCTGAGAGACGCTCAAATCTGCAGTATTTGACTTTATCATCAAAAGTGAGCTAGTGACCAAATTCGACTTCAAGAACAAGGAAAACCACGTTATCCATCATATTTATCCTAATTCAAACATTCTGAGGCATGAAAGTTGTTTGTTTAACCCATTTTCAGCGAGTTGCAGCTTATACCATGTTTGACTGCGAAAATCGGCTTCTCTCGCTGAGAGACGCTCAAATCTGCAGTATTTGACTTTATCATCAAAAGTGAACTAGTGACCAAATTCGACTTCAAGAACAAGGAAAAACACGTTATCCATCATATTTATCCTAATTCAAACATTCTGAGGCATGAAAGTTGTTTGTTTAACCCATTTTCAGCGAGTTGCACCTTATACCATGTTTGACTGCGAAAATCGGCTTCTCTCGCTGAGAGACGCTCAAATCTGCAGTATTTGACTGTATCATCAAAAGTGAGCGAGTGACCAAATTCGACTTCAAGAACAAGGAAAACCACGTTATCCATCATATTTATCCTAATTCAAACATTCTGAGGCATGAAAGTTGTTTGTTTAAGCCATTTTCAGCGAGTTGCAGCTTATACCATGTTTGACTGCGAAAATCGGCTTCTGACGCTCTGAGAGGCTCAAATCTGCAGTATTTGACTTCATCATCAAAAGTGAACTAGTGACCAAATTCGACTTCAAGAACAAGGAAAACCACGTTATCCATCATATTTATCCTAATTCAAACATTCTGAGGCATGAAAGTTGTTTGTTTAAGCCATTTTCAGCGAGTTGCAGCTTATACCATGTTTGACTGCGAAAATCGGCTTCTGACGCTCTGAGAGGCTCAAATCTGCAGTATTTGACTTTATCATCAAAAGTGAGCTAGTGACCAAATTCGACTTCAAGAACAAGGAAAACCACGTTATCCATCATATTTATCCTAATTCAAACATTCTGAGGCATGAAAGTTGTTTGTTTAAGCCATTTTCAGCGAGTTGCAGCTTATACCATGTTTGACTGCGAAAATCGGCTTCTGACGCTCTGAGAGGCTCAAATCTGCAGTATTTGACTTTATCATCAAAAGTGAGCTAGTGACCAAATTCGACTTCAAGAACAAGGAAAACCACGTTATCCATCATATTTATCCTAATTCAAACATTCTGAGGCATGAAAGTTGTTTGTTTAAGCCATTTTCAGCGAGTTGCAGCTTATACCATGTTTGACTGCGAAAATCGGCTTCTGACGCTCTGAGAGGCTCAAATCTGCAGTATTTGACTTTATCATCAAAAGTGAGCTAGTGACCAAATTCGACTTCAAGAACAAGGAAAACCACGTTATCCATCATATTTATCCTAATTCAAACATTCTGAGGCATGAAAGTTGTTTGTTTAAGCCATTTTCAGGGAGTTACAGCTTATACCATGTTTGACTGCGAAAATCGGCTTCTCTCGCTGAGAGACGCTCAAATCTGCAGTATTTGACTTTATCATCAAAAGTGAGCTAGTGACCAAATTCGACTTCAAGAACAAGGAAAACCACGTTATCCATCATATTTATCCTAATTCAAACATTCTGAGGCATGAAAGTTGTTTGTTTAAGCCATTTTCAGCGAGTTGCAGCTTATACCATGTTTGACTGCGAAAATCGGCTTCTGACGCTCTGAGAGACGCTCAAATCTGCAGTATTTGACTTTATCATCAAAAGTGAGCTAGTGACCAAATTCGACTTCAAGAACAAGGAAAACCACGTTATCCATCATATTTATCCTAATTCAAACATTCTGAGGCATGAAAGTTGTTTGTTTAAGCCATTTTCAGCGAGTTGCAGCTTATACCATGTTTGACTGCGAAAATCGGCTTCTGACGCTCTGAGAGGCTCAAATCTGCAGTATTTGACTTTATCATCAAAAGTGAGCTAGTGACCAAATTCGACTTCAAGAACAAGGAAAACCACGTTATCCATCATATTTATCCTAATTCAAACATTCTGAGGCATGAAAGTTGTTTGTTTAAGCCATTTTCAGGGAGTTACAGCTTATACCATGTTTGACTGCGAAAATCGGCTTCTCTCGCTGAGAGACGCTCAAATCTGCAGTATTTGACTTTATCATCAAAAGTGAGCTAGTGACCAAATTCGACTTCAAGAACAAGGAAAACCACGTTATCCATCATATTTATCCTAATTCAAACATTCTGAGGCATGAAAGTTGTTTGTTTAAGCCATTTTCAGCGAGTTGCAGCTTATACCATGTTTGACTGCGAAAATCGGCTTCTGACGCTCTGAGAGGCTCAAATCTGCAGTATTTGACTTTATCATCAAAAGTGAGCTAGTGACCAAATTCGACTTCAAGAACAAGGAAAACCACGTTATCCATCATATTTATCCTAATTCAAACATTCTGAGGCATGAAAGTTGTTTGTTTAAGCCATTTTCAGGGAGTTACAGCTTATACCATGTTTGACTGCGAAAATCGGCTTCTCTCGCTGAGAGACGCTCAAATCTGCAGTATTTGACTTTATCATCAAAAGTGAGCTAGTGACCAAATTCGACTTCAAGAACAAGGAAAACCACGTTATCCATCATATTTATCCTAATTCAAACATTCTGAGGCATGAAAGTTGTTTGTTTAAGCCATTTTCAGCGAGTTGCAGCTTATACCATGTTTGACTGCGAAAATCGGCTTCTGACGCTCTGAGAGGCTCAAATCTGCAGTATTTGACTTTATCATCAAAAGTGAGCTAGTGACCAAATTCGACTTCAAGAACAAGGAAAACCACGTTATCCATCATATTTATCCTAATTCAAACATTCTGAGGCATGAAAGTTGTTTGTTTAAGCCATTTTCAGCGAGTTACAGCTTATACCATGTTTGACTGCGAAAATCGGCTTCTCTCGCTGAGAGACGCTCAAATCTGCAGTATTTGACTTTATCATCAAAAGTGAGCTAGTGACCAAATTCGACTTCAAGAACAAGGAAAACCACGTTATCCATCATATTTATCCTAATTCAAACATTCTGAGGCATGAAAGTTGTTTGTTTAAGCCATTTTCAGCGAGTTACAGCTTATACCATGTTTGACTGCGAAAATCGGCTTCTGCTCGCTGAGAGACGCTCAAATCTGCAGTATTTGACTTTATCATCAAAAGTGAGCTAGTGACCAAATTCGACTTCAAGAACAAGGAAAACCACGTTATCCATCATATTTATCCTAATTCAAACATTCTGAGGCATGAAAGTTGTTTGTTTAAGCCATTTTCAGCGAGTTGCAGCTTATACCATGTTTGACTGCGAAAATCGGCTTCTGACGCTCTGAGAGGCTCAAATCTGCAGTATTTGACTTTATCATCAAAAGTGAGCTAGTGACCAAATTCGACTTCAAGAACAAGGAAAACCACGTTATCCATCATATTTATCCTAATTCAAACATTCTGAGGCATGAAAGTTGTTTGTTTAAGCCATTTTCAGGGAGTTACAGCTTATACCATGTTTGACTGCGAAAATCGGCTTCTCTCGCTGAGAGACGCTCAAATCTGCAGTATTTGACTTTATCATCAAAAGTGAGCTAGTGACCAAATTCGACTTCAAGAACAAGGAAAACCACGTTATCCATCATATTTATCCTAATTCAAACATTCTGAGGCATGAAAGTTGTTTGTTTAAGCCATTTTCAGCGAGTTGCAGCTTATACCATGTTTGACTGCGAAAATCGGCTTCTGACGCTCTGAGAGGCTCAAATCTGCAGTATTTGACTTTATCATCAAAAGTGAGCTAGTGACCAAATTCGACTTCAAGAACAAGGAAAACCACGTTATCCATCATATTTATCCTAATTCAAACATTCTGAGGCATGAAAGTTGTTTGTTTAAGCCATTTTCAGGGAGTTACAGCTTATACCATGTTTGACTGCGAAAATCGGCTTCTCTCGCTGAGAGACGCTCAAATCTGCAGTATTTGACTTTATCATCAAAAGTGAGCTAGTGACCAAATTCGACTTCAAGAACAAGGAAAACCACGTTATCCATCATATTTATCCTAATTCAAACATTCTGAGGCATGAAAGTTGTTTGTTTAAGCCATTTTCAGCGAGTTGCAGCTTATACCATGTTTGACTGCGAAAATCGGCTTCTGACGCTCTGAGAGGCTCAAATCTGCAGTATTTGACTTTATCATCAAAAGTGAGCTAGTGACCAAATTCGACTTCAAGAACAAGGAAAACCACGTTATCCATCATATTTATCCTAATTCAAACATTCTGAGGCATGAAAGTTGTTTGTTTAAGCCATTTTCAGCGAGTTACAGCTTATACCATGTTTGACTGCGAAAATCGGCTTCTCTCGCTGAGAGACGCTCAAATCTGCAGTATTTGACTTTATCATCAAAAGTGAGCTAGTGACCAAATTCGACTTCAAGAACAAGGAAAACCACGTTATCCATCATATTTATCCTAATTCAAACATTCTGAGGCATGAAAGTTGTTTGTTTAAGCCATTTTCAGGGAGTTGCAGCTTATACCATGTTTGACTGCGAAAATCGGCTTCTCTCGCTGAGAGACGCTCAAATCTGCAGTATTTGACTTTATCATCAAAAGTGAGCTAGTGACCAAATTCGACTTCAAGAACAAGGAAAACCACGTTATCCATCATATTTATCCTAATTCAAACATTCTGAGGCATGAAAGTTGTTTGTTTAAGCCATTTTCAGCGAGTTGCAGCTTATACCATGTTTGACTGCGAAAATCGGCTTCTGACGCTCTGAGAGGCTCAAATCTGCAGTATTTGACTTTATCATCAAAAGTGAGCTAGTGACCAAATTCGACTTCAAGAACAAGGAAAACCACGTTATCCATCATATTTATCCTAATTCAAACATTCTGAGGCATGAAAGTTGTTTGTTTAAGCCATTTTCAGCGAGTTGCAGCTTATACCATGTTTGACTGCGAAAATCGGCTTCTGACGCTCTGAGAGGCTCAAATCTGCAGTATTTGACTTTATCATCAAAAGTGAACTAGTGACCAAATTCGACTTCAAGAACAAGGAAAACCACGTTATCCATCATATTTATCTTCTCCTTAATCAAAACATTCCAGCAGACACCAAAACTGTTTCGTTTAACCACTTCAATTCTTAAGTTTCAGCTTATACCATGTTCCACTGCTGAAGTTTGGCTTCTTGTGGAGAGACCTGCTAATATGCAAACATTTTGATTTATCATGAAAGTGAAAATAATGACAAAATTCACTTCAAGAAGAAGGAAACGACAATGTTATTTATCATATTTATCCTTATCAAAACAATCTTAATAGGACATGAAGTTGTTGAGTTGAAGCGATTTCAAGGAAATGAATAGCTTACAAAAGACCAGGCGTTTGACTGCGAAGTTTGCTTTGACCTCTGCCTCTGAGAAGGCTTTAATCTGCAGTATTTACCGTATTATCTCAAAAAGTGAGTGCAGTTAAGAATTAATTCTACTTCAAGATAAAGAAGGAAACCAATGTTATCATGTGACACATTTATTCCTATTCAATATTCTGAAGCACATTAAAACGGTTTAGTTGAAAATCATTTCAGGAAATTACAGCTATATGATGTTTTGTACTGCCGAAAATAATCCGCTTTTGTTCTTGTGATGTTGCCTAATTCCTGCAGCATTTAACTCAATCATCAAAGTGAACAGTGACGAATTCTACTTTCCAAGTAACAAGCAAGTTGAAGACAACTAAATCATTCATGATATTTATTCCTTAATTCAAACATTCCGAGGCACATGAAGTTGTTCGAATTGAACCCATTTCAGCCAATTTAGATGTGGTGGATATATGAGGATTCCACTGCCAAATTTGGTTTTCAAAATGACCTTTGGAACGAGTAACGTCAATTTTGCAGATATTTGATGATCATTAAAGTGTGCTTAGCTACTTAAATTCAACTTTCAAGAACAAGGAAAACCACGATCATTTCATCACAATCAACAATCTGAATCAACAATCGAAGCATGAAAAAGTTGTTTGTTTATCCACTTCAGCGAAGTCAACAAGCGATATTAGATATTCTCTTTTTTTGATGGCTGAATTGAAGCTTTTTCCTTTTTGCTAATAATGCTTTAATCTGATATTGACTTACTATTGAAAGGAACTAGTGACCAAATTTTCACTTCAAGAACAAGTAACTACTGTGATCCATCACATTTATCTTGAATCAAACAATCGAAGCACTGAAGTTGTTTTTGTTTAACCCTCACTTCTTCAGCCTAATGACAGGCGATACCATGTTTGACTGCGAAATTTGTCTTGGCGAGACCTAATTCTCTTAGCATTTGACTTTATCATCACGCAAAGTGAGCTCAGCGACCAATTTTGACTTCAAGAACAAAAAAGAAAACACGCATCCATCGACATCATTGCTTAATTGAACAATCTTAGGATGAAACTGTTGATCGTACCATTTCAGCGAATCAATGATACCATGTTCGACTGTGAATTTTGGCTTCCTTTTCTTGCCAGAGACTGCCCAACTCTGCAGCATTCACCTAATCATTAATGTCAGTGTACTAAATTTCAACTTCAATACAGTAGACCACTTGGATTTATTCACATTTAATCCTAATTCAAACACTTTAAAGCATGAAACTTGTTTGTTTAACCATTTTCAGCGATGACAATAGAAAGAAACAGCTATCATGTTCACCTTTAAGTTTGGCTTCTCCCTGTGAGTAGTACCTGAATTTAGCATTTGACTTTCATCATTAAGAGTGAGAACTTAGTGACCCAATTTCAACTTCTAATAACAAGGAAGTCACCGTTCATTCATTATATTTATCCTAATTCAAACATTCTGAGGCATGAAAGTTGTTTGTTTAAGCCATTTTCAGCGAGTTGCAGCTTATACCATGTTTGACTGCGAAAATCGGCTTCTGACTCGCTGAGAGACGCTCAAATCTGCAGTATTTGACTTTATCATCAAAAGTGAGCTAGTGACCAAATTCGACTTCAAGAACAAGGAAAACCACGTTATCCATCATATTTATCCTAATTCAAACATTCTGAGGCATGAAAGTTGTTTGTTTAAGCCATTTTCAGCGAGTTACAGCTTATACCATGTTTGACTGCGAAAATCGGCTTCTGACGCTCTGAGAGGCTCAAATCTGCAGTATTTGACTTTATCATCAAAAGTGAGCTAGTGACCAAATTCGACTTCAAGAACAAGGAAAACCACGTTATCCATCATATTTATCCTAATTCAAACATTCTGAGGCATGAAAGTTGTTTGTTTAACCCATTTT